>JAJLUN010000095.1:0-59695 GCA_030564365.1 Blastobotrys arbuscula | reverse complement strand
TGAGTGAGTGAGTGAGAAATCATTTATTTTATCCAGGTCCGCTAATAATTAGCAAAGAGACCTGCTGAGTTTGCAATATACATAAAGCTGTTCTAATTATACTAAAAAATAATAATAATGTTCAATTGTGCCATCCACAGTAGTCATTGGTGCCCTGTTTTCAGTTCTAGTCCTTTTTTCTGACTTCAAATTAATGATTCAAAATACTCAGACCGAAGTTCCCTAGGAGAAATACTGCCGTTAATAATTAGCAATCAGACATGTGGAGTCTGTAATATTCTTGAACAAATTTTTAAATTGATTATACTAAAAATATATATAACAATAATGTTCAAATTGTGCCATCCACAATAGTAATGGGTGCCCTGTTTTCAGTTCAAATCTTTTTTTCCGACTTCAAATTAATGATTCAAAATACTCAGACCGAAATCCCCTAGGAGAAAGACTGCACGGGAACTGCTCGCAAATCATTTCGAAATACTGCCATTGAATTTTGTTGTTACAAGATGTAAATAATTTTTATTTTTATTTTTTTTATTTTATTTTTATTTTTTTTTAATCATATTAATAATAAAAAATGATGTAAAATTCCCAATCGATACCTGCCCTCCTCATCCTGATACCAATTATTTTCTCTGATAAATTATTGCTGTCATCCCCTTCTTACTATTCAATAGTGTGCTCAATTTCATTGTTTTTGAAATATGCCGTAATCTTTTCCGCTGCGGCGCTAATATTTTGCATGCCAATATGATGTGGCTGATTGTTTCTGATTTTCCACACGGACAGCAGCGTCGCTCTACACTGTTACCTTCGCTTAGATCTGAGTAGTGAGCTCCCACAAATGCATGCCCCATTCTATACTGTACTAGTTTGCTTAGTATCTTTTTTGGTGCTGTGAAGAATAATTTACCAAAACTCAATTTAGTAGCCCTGGTTGATACTTTTACTTTTTGGACAACATCCCGGTATGTTCGCCCCCCTATCGAGTGTTTTTTTTTTTTTGTTTTTTAATCATAATAGTAAAAAATGATATAATAAAATCCCAATTAATACCTGTCCTCTTCACCCTGGATCATGGCACCATTTTTGGCCCAAAAAATTTTTAAAAATTTTTTGTTTTACGAACAAAAGTGCAACCATTTAATCTTTTTCTAAGAATTGACCGCGCCAGTGGTTTAGCGGTAAAATTCGTCGTTGCCATCGACGAGCCCCCGGTTCGACTCCGGGCTGGCGCAAATTTTGTTTTTTGTTATAATTTTTGAAACCAGATCAAAATTATCACGAACTGCGAAAATCAATTATAACAAGCTAAGATAACAAAAATTAAAATTCATTAAAACATCATTACACATTCATATATATATATAGTAAAAGAAAAACCTTTTATAAATTAAGTAAAAGAAGAGAAAGCCAAGTTCCTTAGCAAAGGCAAACTACTTTCAACTTCTTCATCTGCATCAATAAAGCTCGCAATATCAGCCATACTAGAGCCATTGCTAATTATGCCATTGTTATCGACACTAGCAGAATGGTTAGAGGTGGCATTATTTACATTATTAGTCGGATTTGCGTTAGCACTTGTCGTAGAGCTAGTATTGGTACTGGTATTACTATTATTAGTAGTGGTTGTATTAACAGTATTGCTACAGGAATCTTCACCGCGTTTCTTATTAGCAATATCTTCTTGCAATTGGTTCAAAGTTCGTTCCTCTAATTGCCGAATTTGTCGTAGTCTATATCTCCAATTACTGATATACTGTCCTTCAGAATGCCAAACTGTTGCAAACTTTGATGCGACCAATGCTAAATTCCGCACAAATAATGGCAACGCTTCTTCACTAACTGTTTTCAAATGACAAGCCGCAAATAAAGCCGGAACTCCATCTTTCCTATAAGCCCGAACTTTATAAAACTTTTCAGTCGTCTTTTTGTTATGTTCATTGTTAATCACTGGTGTATAAACAACTGTATGCGGTGAAATAACAATATTGATAAAATTGAACATTGACTGAATAACATCAAAATTGAATGGTAATCCACTCTCATCATAGTAAATACTAACATAGTTGTTGCCAATATGTCTCTTTTTGGCAGAAAATGCTTCATCATTTGGATTATTAGGCATTAAGGTGGTGGTATGATAAATCATTTGTGTAATTTTATCATTCCACGTATATGCATATTCACCATCAATATCATTTTCAGTATCCAACCCAGCTGTATAAACTTGCTTATTACCTTTCAATTTAACCAATTTGCCCATTGAGCCCAGAAAACGTCTATATGCCCTTGATCCTGTTTGATTTCCCAAAATTTCCTTCTCAGTTGTTTGACTTGGACCAATATACATAACACCAACTTTATGGAAATCTACAACGGGAGCCCTGTCAAAGGTTGCCAAAGCTCTTTGAGTTGCCGCATCACTAAACAGTGGAATTGGCTTTATTGAGGCATCTGGGTGTGATGGTAAAATCATTTGCAAAAGCATATAAGATGGTGAAAACAACTGCAACGGAGGCTCAGTTTTTAATTGTTTTTCATTCAATTCCATGTCATGCTCATGTAATAACATAACCTTTTCACGTAAATGCTGCGGCACTGTTTTTTCATCTGGCCGAATACTAAAAGCAGTGGTACCAGTAGGCCGTCTCATAACCATTCGAGTATTACCAGTTTCCAAATGCGATTGGATACCAATGATACTGGTACCATAAATCCATCTTTTCAATTCTATACTGTGGCTTGTGTTAGGAAAGATGGGATGCATAACCAAATCCAAATCACTATAAGCGAAACGGTTGATCAAATCTAACGTTGCCAAACTTTGTTCTGCAATATCATTTTGATGACCGTTAGCAAGGATTAAATTTCGAACAATAAAAGTTGCCATATCTTTTCTTTTTGGTAATTCCAACGTTAAAAACCAATTGGCAATAACATTATACGCCAAAGCTAATAAATATTGCGACAATAATGGATCAGTGGGATCATTGCTTCGCACAGGGTTTTTGGATAAATCGTTAGCATGCTGAATATACTTAAATGCCATCCCAAATACCCGTTTATACTCATCCAAAGTGAAATTGTCAGTCAAATCAGGTAACCGTGACAATGAAATCAAAAATTCCAACACATGCGGACTTGATTTCGTGGTCGTAATGGCGGTTTGGAGTTTATTGAAAATTTGGAACATGAACTTTTTGACACTGATTGGGAACTCATAACAACTAACAACTAAACCATTGATACAAGCAATTGCAGTGGCCTCCCAAGATGAAAGGCCCAATACAAACGCTTGAACAATATAATCAGTATCAATTTTGGTGAAAGCCATTCGTTTATAGCAAATAAGACTGGACATTGATCTGATCAATGCCACCATAACATCCAACCTACCAACATTCGATGGTAGTTTAACATTTGGTATTTTACCAGTCGAGACTTGCTCACACATCACTGCCCTCAGACCTCTTAAATCATCTGGGAAATCACAGTATAATTGGATATTTGATAGCTGAGGTGCCATATGAGCCACAACAAAAGAATAGATCTCCCAGGGGGCACCATTCTCAAGAACACTAACCATAATTTTGAACCAACTTTGTATATTGATTTCGTTAAGCTCATTTACCGAATTCGCACCTCTTTTTAACATTGATGATGGAGTTTCCAAAGATTCTTTAGTCAAGTAATCAATTTCTTCGGGATACCACCATAACTCACCACCAATTGGCTCACTTTTAGCCTTTGACCTCCCCACACTGAAAGCCAACCCGTCCATATTATTTGGATAGGTTAAATAAATGTAATTTTCACCTGTACATCTAATACTACTCAATAATTTTGAAGCTTCCAGGAAAACTGGTCCATCAACCTTCATTGTCTTTTGACAACATTGCAATAAATAAAAATAACACCGTCCAGATTTTTGTGGATTGTACCTAAAAGTTTTGACAAACAATTGCGCAAATGCTCTTGTAACTATTTGAGCTCTTCCCGATCTTGCTTCAAATTCTTCACGACTCAATTCATGAATATCGGATTCTTCTTCACTATCAGATTCATATTTTTCAAAGACTTGATAAAGCTTCGAACAAATTTGAAAAAATATTTCTGGATCACATGACGTGCCAATAGCAACAAATAATGACATCAACTCATTTAAAACTGCACCTTCTGGTTCATTAGTGATATCACCAAAAATCTCGTCAATCAAAATCTTCATTGCTTCTTGACCTTTAATTTCTCGAGAGATTAAGTAAACATCTGTTGCCAGCTTAATAACTTCCATACGAACATATGCCGGTAAGCTATGATCGTAAAAATAATGACTGATTAATGTTCTTAGATTTTCGGCCCAATTTTTTGACATTGGATTACAATAATGGTCTTCTTCAAAACATTTGATAACCATCATAGCACATTTTTCATCTGCGAACTCACTCAAATCTAACAATGCGTCTACCAACATTTCATAAGGCCCATTAAACTCTTTTCTGTTTTCTAAAATTTTGGCAATTTGTGAAGTAACTTGACTTACTCTGCTTACCACTTGTCCAGTCATATCATTCATTGACCCTTCCTGATCATGCTCAGCAATGTATTTTCTTGATCTTCGTTGTAGGGTCTCGTACCGACTCAGCGCATACAATGCTTCTAAAGGAGAAGTGGCACTATTTTCCCATAGTTCATAAGGAATTGCATCTCGAATAACAGGGTCTGTTATCATTTGATATATGCAATCACAAACTTCCAGTCCATGCCTTAAACTACTTACTTGAATAGAATCCACCAAGGCTTGTAGTAAAAATCTAATTGGAATATTGAATAAATCTCGGTCACTATCTTCATTTGGTTTGATCGATAGGGTAAGTAATCTCATTAAAAATCTTGCTGCTCCTCTCATAGTATTGGAATTGACTTCGTTTTTATGCGTGCCATCTAAAATTGAACACAAATGATTGATAGTATTTGTAGAAGCGTGAGATTTGGCTAAATTTAAAATGGTATACCAAGCTTGATCAGATTGTTCCTCTACAGTAATTGCAATCCCACATAGTACTTCCAAAATATCCCCCAGATTCTCCATTGGCAAATATCCATAAATCATAACAGTATCAACGACATTACAACAATACTTGATATCCTCTTTCGATGATGTTTTCCTACAAATACCAACCACTTCTCTTAATATTGTACCCATTGACGACTCATCAAAAATTGTGATATTGAATTTCATTGAATTTGATATGAATTTTAACAAGTCATGAAAATTATCCTTCATTGTAGACCAAGGTTGGCTTGCATCTCTTTTTCTACCAATTCGAATTTCTTGGACTTCACTGGCCAACTTTCGTAACCAACCGCACAAAACGTACGCAAATGGGTACCCAGATTGAACCAAATCCATCAAATCTCTACCATCTTTGGTTAACGATTTCAAAGCAGTCAACTGTATATCGAACGTATCCAAACTAGCATGCAAAATAATATCTTTATAGTATACAATTCGAGGTCCTGTTGCATCTTCATCATATCTTATACAGGCGTCTAACAATCTATATCCAGCACGACGACATTCTAAAACGTTTGAGCTGTTCAACATATCTCGAGACTGATACCAAATTTCGGGGATACTAGAAACCGAAGAATTCTCCAGTGATGATCGGATCATTTCCGCAGCCACAATTCTCGTACTGTTGTTGGTACCAGGGCTCAACTTGTTTAGCAGTTCGTCCAAATCAATGCCATCAGCTTTACCCAACACCTGAGGGTTGATTTTTGGAGTCGAATGTGCACTGCTTCCAGCGCCAGAGGAAGATTTAAAAGGTTTTGCCAATGACTTTAGGACACTCCCCAGCCCTCCACCAACATTTGGTGATTTGGCTGGCGAATCTGTCATTACCTTTCGATTCTTTTGGTTATCGTCTAAAATAGGTTAGTTGTCTAGAAAATTTCTTGATACTTACTAAATATCTGTCAAATTACTAACGGACTGTTGTAAGGTTAAATTTTTTTTAAAAAGACTATTCTTGAAAAACGGTTTGAAATGACTAGTTTAAAGGCAAAAAGGGTTCTTCTTTTTTTTTTTTTTTTTTTTTTTTTTTTTTTTTTTTTTCTTTTCTTTTCTTTTTCCCCTTTCTTTCGGTGATTAAGTTCTTCAAAGCCGGTCTTATCAAAAAACAATATTTTGGACAATTGATTCGATTGATACTGTAGTAATAAAATACAAACTAAATGTTCTTAACCAGTAAAAATGACGCCTGTGACCAGTCCTGCTTAACTGCGTCGTTTATATGTTGAAGATTGAAATATATATATATAAAAAGAAAGGTTTTGGAAAGTATATTTAAAAAAAAAAAAAAAAAAAAATTCTTAAAGTGGGAATAATTTTTGGGGAAAGAAAACAAAGCTAAAAAATAGACGCTGCTGTTTTATTCTCCTCCAGCTTTTTTTTTTTTTTTTAAAGGTGGGTTTATGGGGAGGGGGGGGACGTAGCTGGGGCCGTTTGAATAATTAAGACTTGAGATTTACCTTAAGCTTAAAAGTTTAAGTGCCTATAGTGTGCTCCATTCTAGTTCACTTGGAGAGGAAAGTCTCCCCAAGTGCTCTCTATACATGCATGTGGCCCCACACACACGGGAAAGATTGGTCAACCTGTAGCCCTTTTTTCTTGCGCAAGCAGCTCACACCAACCGTTACGAGCCTTGTTCATGGAGCCTAACGGTTAAAACAGGATTACATATGTTTTAAAATTCGTTTGGTAGAGTTGTAATTTTGATGCAGTCAAGCTAGTACTGGCTAAAAAGATTATGAAATTCTCAAAGCTTATGCTATCAGTTTTTGTTTGAAAGAAAATTGATGGTTCTACTATTAGCGGGAATTGCAATCATATTCACTAGACCTGTCGATTATTAATTATAAACTCACAAAAGCGTAAGTACTAAATAATTAATTTCAGGTTCCCTGAATACGGAGGAGGATTTCTGCTGTCTAGGTGTGAATAAATCCAGTATTATAAGGTGTATTGATGCCTGCAAGGACGATCATTTTAGAGAATATAAAAATCCTGGATGACCTTGAAAGCTTGGGTTTCAAAAGGTCCACGAAAGTGTTCTATTATCACCATTTGTTTATACAACCACCAACTCTGATCTCATATACACGTGTAAGGCTTTGGATAGTGACTTTTGCATGGACAGGTCTATATAGTTGCAATGGAAACTAAGACTAGTTGTATATATCTGATGTTGAGCTATCCCCACCGCTGGGTTTGTTTTTCCTGCAGACATCCAAACTCTAGTAAATTTTTAATTAAGGGGTTTATATATATGTGCTCGTAAATATTTACATTTTTTGTGTTCAAACTTAAAGAGATATGTATCCCAAGTTATATTCAAAAGGTAATTGTGAATTCACGTGGGCCATGATGTACAGCTCATAATAACTTTTTGAACCTCATTTTTTTATTTGCCAATACTTTTTTTGCCCGATTAATTATAATGAGCCAGTTACATATACTATTTGAATAATATACCAAGTTTATACCATCGCAAGTGAGGGTTCGGGTAGCTCCTGAAAGCTTTACTTGAATTACTTGCCGCACTGAATGTAAGTTAAATAGAGCGCTCTTTTTCTGCCTGAAAAAACTCGATCATGAGTTTAAAAAAAAGTAAGAGGCAGTGATTACTTTCAATAAAATTATCTTCCATAGACGATATATAAGCCTGCATCTACAGAATTAAAATTCGAATCAGATTGTTGGCAAGACGGTGCGGTGATCTACACTGTATGAATATAAATTAGTTGCAGCTTTTGAAATTAATTCATATCGATCAAAATAGTGGCATATGAATTGTAACAGATGTAGTTGATGATTTTCCAAATACAAAATACGCGTGGAGAATTAATTTTAACCTCCCAATCCGCGCGTTTGAAAAAAAAAAACAAAAAAAAAACAACTAATCTATTTAAGTTAACGAACCAAGCTGGTTACAAGTCTCAATTCAGCCCCTTTTTTTTTAAAACGAAATGGATGTTGATTGGCAAGAGGCGAGTGAAGTACGTGAAGATGATATAATACAAGAAGAAGAAGAAGAAGAGGAGGAGGAAGAAGATGTTGAATATGATAATTCTGGTGAATTGAATATTTCATACGCCCTGGGCGTTAAAGAAATGGATGCATTGGGACTTATGGATATCGGCAATCTGGCATCATGGTCTGCATCGTCATCCAAGCCAGGTTATGGAGTCGATCAATTACGGTCTGAAGGTCCCATGGCATTCTGGCAAAGCGATGGTCCGCAACCACATAACATCGATGTACAATTTTCGAAACGAGTATCTATTGAAAGGATATCACTTTTTAGTGATTATAGATTTGATGAGTCTTATACACCCCAAAAAGTTGCTATTTTTGCTGGCACCGGGTTACATGATTTGCAACAAGTACTACAAGCTGAATTACCAGAACCAAAAGGATGGTCACATTTACAATTATCAGATATTCGCCCTGATGGAGTAATTAAAACATTTCTATTAAGAATTACTGTAGTTTCAAATCATCAAAATGGCAAAGATACTCATATTCGTGCAATTAAACTATTTTCTCCTGCCCCATCCCGGAGATTTGATGATTCTGAGATTGGATTCACGTCTGTTGCCATGGTTTCAGAGATGATGATTAGGTAACCAGAAAAAATAAATAGTGAAAAAAAAAATTAAAGCGCTGTGAAATTTCTGCTGGTAGAAACCAGGCGAAAGTTTTTTTTTTTTTTTTTCAAAATAAACTATTCGCGCTTTTTTCTAAATTATATGTATACATCACAAAAACAATTTTTGATTTTTTTTTTTTTTTGTCTCGACTCCCTTAACTAAATTTTTTTTTTTTTTTTTCTTTCTTTCTAACCCACTCCATATATAAAAACAAAAATAGTACAACATGGACATCCAACCATTGGCTGAATTGCTCAACCAGTCTGTTTTGAGCCCTGAACAAGCACGAGCAGCTGAACAACAGCTTCGTGCTAATGAAAATACCCCCAAATTTTCAATCATGTTATTACATGTTGTGGCAGGGCAAAATTTTACCATTCAAACGCGACTTGCAGGGGCATTATTTTTCAAAAACTTTATCAAGCGGAAATGGACTGATGAAGAAGGGAATCACAAATTACCAGCAGATGATGTGAAAGCTTTAAAAGGGGAAATTATTAGTTTAATGATTCAATTACCAAAAAACTTGCAAGTTCAAATTGGCGAAGCAGTCAGTATTATTGCTGATTCCGATTTTCCTGATAGATGGGAGGAACTAGTTCCAGGCTTGGTTAATCAACTGGGTCAAGATACAAAGATTAATATTGGTGTTTTGACTGTGGCGCATTCTATTTTCAAACGGTGGAGACCATTATTCAGATCAGATGCATTATTTAGTGAAATCAAACTTGTTTTGGCTCAATTTTGTCAACCATTTTTACAACTATTCCAACAAACTGATCAAGCCATTCAAAATACCACCAATGTTGATGAACTGCGAGCATTAATGCAAGTCATGCTATTATTAACCAAGATCTATTACGATTTGAATTGTCAGGATTTACCAGAATTCTTTGAAGATAATATGAAAGAGTTTATGGGGGTCTTCCATAAATATATGCTATATAATAATCCTCAGTTACAAGGAGATGATGATGATGAATCAGGGGTATTGGAGACTCTAAAATCAAGTATTTGCGAAATCTTGGAGCTATATACACAACGATATGAAGAAGAATTTGCAGCGTTATTACCAAATTTTGTTGAAATTACATGGAATTTATTGACTACCACTGGTAATGAACCAAGAAACGATTTATTAGTTAGTAAAGCATTAGCATTTTTAACTGCCGTGGCCAGAATCCAACGGCAAGTACATATTTTTGAAGAACCATTGGAACAAGTCGTTAGATCTATTGTTTTACCAAACATGGCATTAAGACAATCCGATGAAGAATTATTTGAAGATGATCCTATTGAATTTATTAGACGTGATTTGGAAGGTTCAGACTCAGACACTAGAAGACGGGCTGCTAAAGATTTTATCAGAGAATTGACTTTGAAATTAGAAGCTAAAGTTACACAAACAGTCATGAAATATGTCGATTCATATTTGGAAAACTACAATAAAAACAGGACGGAAAATTGGAGAGATAAGGACGCTGCAATCTTTTTGTTTAGTGCAGTCAGTGCTAAGGGTAACATTACTAGCTCTGGTATGTCCAATGCTAATATTTTAACTGATGTTGTTAATTTTTTCACCACAAATGTTGCGCCAGATTTGATGGATAATAGCGCGCAACCGATTTTAAAGGTTGATGCTATTAAATATCTTTATACGTTTAGAAACCAGTTAACTAAAGAACAATTAACTCAAACTTTACCACTGTTGAAAAACCATTTGGCGAGTGACGAATATGTTGTTTATTCATATGCTGCTATCACAATTGAACGGATTTTGGCAGTTAGAGAAGGGGGTGCTAGCGGGAAATTAATGTTTACTAAACAAGATATTCAAGGTGAAGCACATAATTTATTAACCGGTTTGTTCCAATTGATTGTTAGAGCAAAAACCCCAGAAAAATTGGCTGAAAATGAATATTTGATCAAATGTGCCATGAGAGTTTTGGTCATTGTACAAGATGGAGTTGCACCATACGGTGAGGAGATTTTGAAACAGTTAATTGCCATTGTTAATGAAATTTCCAAAAATCCTTCAAATCCTAAATTTTCACATTATACTTTTGAATCTATTGGGTCGTTGGTACGGTTTTGTGCTCCAACCTTGGGCGCTGCTAAAATTGAATCTATTATCATGCCAGCATTTTTAAACATTTTACAACAAGATGTTCAGGATTTTGCTCCCTATGTTTTTCAAATTTTATCCCAATTATTGCGAGTTTATACTACTAGTAAGGAACTTCCAGAGTCTTATCAACAGTTGGTTAGACCATTGATGGCTCCTGCATTATGGGAAACTCGAGGTAATATCCAAGCGTTGGTTGAATTATTACAATCTATCTTATCTCATGGTGGTAGCGCTACGATCTTATCTCAGGGCCAGTTACAACCGTTGCTGGGTGTTTTTCAAAAATTAGTTTCATCAAAGGTTACTGATGGGTACGCTCTAGATTTATTAGAGGAAATTTTCCTTGGTATCCCAGCTGATCAATTTAATGTTGAGTACTTGAGTACTATTGGCACTTTATTAATGCAAAGATTACAAAGCTCTAGAACTGAAAAGTTTGTTATTAGATTGGCTAGATTGGTTTTATTTTTGAGTGCAATTGAACGACCTGGGTTGGGACCATCTTTTGCAATTCAATTGTTTAACAATGTTCAACAAGGAGTGTTTGGACAAGTTTATAAAGCATTCGTTTTGGAAAACACTCTAAAAATCCAAGGTTCTAATAATCGAAAGACTGCATCTATTGGATTGGTTAAATTAATCTGTACTGAAGAATTTTTATCTGGTAATTGTCATGAATTGCTAGGTGAGTCTTTGAACAGGTTGGTTTTATTATTAGAAAGTCCAATGGCTGAACAATTGGTAGAAGAAGATTTGAGTAAAGGATTGGATGCCGAAGATATTACATTTGGATCATCTATTTCTAAATTGGCTACCACCAACACTAAACAAATTGATGTTGCACCAGCAGTTACTGATACCCGACAATATTGTATTCAAAGTTTACAACAATTAAACAAGACTCATAATGGTGCTTTGAGAAGTATTTCTACATTGACTCCAGAAAGTCAAGCCTTTTTCCAGTCTAACCAAATTTAATTAAATAATGAAAAATATATAATATATATATATATAATTTTAATACATGTATATTTGAGCATTTGATTTATCAGTCAAAAACTTCAATGTAGGAATAAAATCATCCAGATCCCATATACTGTGTTTTTTGGTATCCAAGAAACTAGAATCTACAATCAAAGTACCAATTTTTTCCAAATCCAATACTTTATCATTGGCCAATTTTTTCAATCGCCCTGCTGTTGAACTTGCCAAAAAAGTTTTACCAACGGTCAATGCTTTTTTATCATAAACAAGTTTATTTTTTTTAATCAACTTTAGACAACCTCCTTGGATAGGTTTCAAAAGCCGCATCACATCGCATGCTCTAATAGCACTAGTACACAACACCATGACAAATTTTTCTTTTTCCAACGTGGCTTTGAATTTTTCCACAAACTTTAGAATATTGCTATCATTATGTGGCAAGCTGAATTTTACTTCACCAATTTGATCTTTAGAAGGAGTCATTTCATCAATTTCAAACGTTGATAAATCTTCATTTTTGGCCCGTAATTTGTTCGACATGTAGTCTACCAACATATCTTTAGGGTATAATGCAACTTCACTCTTTACTTGCGCTAGTTTTTCAGTCTTTTGTTTCTTTTTTTCCACAATTTTGTCGTTCTTCTTTTTACGTTTTTTTGAACTACTTGTACTTGTGTCTTTGGTTTGTTCTTTTGGCGGTTGCGATGGTGGTGGCACTTCTTCATCACTATCAGACTCTGAATCTTTTAATAGATCTGCTTCGGTATGCATTTCGGATTCGTCAATAGAATCATCGTAATCGTACTCTAACCCGTCATCTAGATCATCCCCACTCATTTTATTTCTAGTTTATTGTATTGTGTTTGATTTTGAATTTGAAAAAATAAAAAAATAAAAAAAAATTTTGATCTCGGAAATATTTTTTGATTCACTCGCGCGCGGCGCAAACGCCATCAATGTATTAAAATTTGTATTTCCGAATGGGATAACAATAATTTAATCTTAAAAGTCGCGAAAAAAAATTAAATAAAAATGAATTGGGACATTTAATTAGAAAAACAGTTTAATAAATAAACAAATAAACACGAACGAATTTGTTATTATTATCAGTTCAATGGATAATGGAGACGCCTGTAACGATACGTAAACGGAAACCACAAACTCCGCACACCATCAAAGCGCTGAAAATCAAGGGTGCTAATGCGACACCTCGAAGGCGGTCATTTAGACGACGTACTCCTCGTGATGATTTACGTATTTTGAGTAGAGCGCTGGCAAGAGAGCATAAGAAAAAAGTTGACAATGAACAAACTAGTGAACAAAAGAGGAAAAAGAGTGGGTTGGCGAAAGAGCGCGAAAATAATAATAAGGAGAGTATAGCCAAACAGGGGAAGAGTAGCCAATTGCAGAATAGAAAGAGTTTTGTGGATTCTAATTTTTATGATGACGATGGGGGTGGTGATTTTGTGGTTCCTATTGATGATGATGATGATGATGATAATAATAATGATGATGGTAACGGAAAGGATAGCTCTAAAAGTTTGATGGACAAAACCGCGGATTTGGAAATTCAACGAAGGTATTCTGATAGATTGAGTATAGCCAACCCCAGAATAAGTGATACATTTGAGTTCCCAGCTAACGCATTACTATCGACTATTAAAAAAAAGCAGTCATTGTCGCAAGAACTAATTATTGAAGTTGATGATGCTGATGATACGGTTAATATTGTTCCCGAAGATTCATTTAGAATCCAATTCGATGCTAATCAATCAAATATACCTAGTTTAAACGATTTGGAAATGAACCAAGAAGATTTAGAAATGGATTATAGAGGGTCTAAAGAAATACTGCAGAATGGCTCGACCAGTTTTACTAACAATTCGCTACCAATAAAACGCAGTGGACACAACACCAAACCCCAAACTGCATTGCCTAGAAAACTAATACGAGATACTTTAAAATCTATGACATCCAACCGTATGACTTCTGGAACCCTTGATACGATTATCCAAGAATCCAACAATTTTTTTGACCAAGTTTCCAATGATTTGAGCGAATATGCCACACATTCGCACCGCAAAACCATCGACTCCTCTGATGTTGAACTATTACTAAAACGAACGCGATTAACAAATGATTATACTACTGCATTTATGCTGGCTCACAAAAGACGACTACCTGCAGAGTTGCTGGAAAAAATTTCATAAAAACTATACAGATTTTATTTATTTATATTTATTTTTCTTAACGTATCGGAATAGATCAATGCAAGCGGCCGGTGTAACTCCCTGAATTCTTCTTGCCTGGCCTAAAGTTTCCGGACGAATCTTTTCTAATAAAGTTCTAGTTTCGTTGGATAGTTGGGGTATAGCTGAATAATCCATTGAGAATGGAATTGACAAATGTTCATCTTCTTCGAATAACTTTACTGCTTGTAATTCTCGAGAGATATATGGAGAATATTTCGCATCGATTTCTACTTGTTCAAGCACTCTCGGTGATACATTTGCCAATTCTGGAAATTCCCCCATTAAACTGTTTATGGATATATTTGTTCTTTTCAATAAATCATATCCCGATTTTCTCTGTGGATCAATTCTTTTCCCCGAAGCCTTCATATCTGGGATTTTTCTACTCCATGCAGTAATACTGTTATCACGAGTTTGTAGCAACTCTTTAGTCTTCAAGAAATCATTTAAACCAGTAGAGTATCTAGCCCATCGTTCGTCAGATACTACTCCCAGTTTTCGACCGATTTCTGTTAACCGTAAATCAGCATTATCACTTCGAACTGTGAATCTGAACTCAGATCGTGATGTAAACATCCGATATGGTTCCTCAACACCTAATGTGACCAAATCATCAATTAGCACACCAATATACCCTTGCGATCGTTTGATGATTAATTCGCTATTAGAATTTAATGAGGATAATCCAGCATTGATACCAGCAATGATCCCCTGGGATGCGGCTTCTTCATAACCCGTAGTACCGTTAATCTGCCCCGCTAAGTATAGCCCTTTGATACGTTTAGTTTCTAATGTAGGACGCAATTCTCTTGGATCGACATAATCATATTCGACGCCGTACCCTGGTTGTGTCATTACAACATTTTCCAAACCTTTGATTGCTTTCAAAAACTCTAATTGAATATCTTCAGGCATTGAAACACTGATTCCGTTTGGATACACCAAATCAGTATCCAACCCTTCTGGTTCAAGCCAAACTTGATGGCTGTCTTTATCCTTGAATCTTATAACTTTACTCTCAATCGACGGGCAGTATCTCGGCCCCTTGACTGTTTCTCTAATATGTACACTTTTATCCAAGTTGTCTCGTAAGATTTGGTGAGCTTTTTCATTAGTTCTTGTCATATGACATGAAACTAGTTGGTCTTTTAGTGCCACTTCAGTATTGAGTGTACTAAAAGGTCTAGGAATTTCATCTCCTGGTTGTGGTGCTAGTTCCGAATAATCTATACTCGATTTTAGTAATCTTGGCGGTGTGCCAGTTTTTAACCTCCCCATTGCAAATCCATTTTCGCTTAAAGTTTTACTTAGCCCAAAAGTAGCATCTTCACCCATTCGACCAGCTGGGTAGACTTTCAGGCCGATATGGATTTCTGCAGATAAGAAAGTTCCAGTAGTGATGATAACTTTTTTGGTATTAATAACTTGTTCATCTTCCAAAATAACACCAAGGATTTCATTATTTTCAGCAGTAATAACATCTTTAACTGACCCCTGTTGAATTTGTAAGTTTTTATAATTAGTTAATTCTTTTTCCATTTCTTGTTGATAAATTTTTCGATCGATTTGTGCTCTTGGACCCCAAACTGCTGGCCCTCTACTCTGGTTCAAAACTGTGAAGTGGATCCCGGATTTGTCGACTATTCTGGGGCTAACCCCATCTAATGCATCTATTTCCTTTAATAAAATACCTTTACCAATCCCTCCAAAACTTGGATTACAACTACATGTACCAAGGTTGTTGAATTTTGGAGTGATTAGGATGGTAGATGCACCAGATCTTGCACTGGCAGCTGATGCTTCGCTACCGGCATGCCCGCCACCTACTACAATAACGTCTGTCTTTGGTGCATATTCAAGTTGTGATTTTAAATTTGCTGATATTGTTATACCACGTTTGAGCGTTTTTATGGGGTTTAACGGTTTTATTCTTCTCAGGTGTTTTAGCATTTTTGTTTTGTGGTGGTCTATCAGTTTTCGAAAGTTCAGATATATTCGAAAATGTCTTTGATTAAATTTTTTTTTTTCTCCAACTTGAAAAAAAAAATCCGATCCGGGTTTTAGAAATATTTCCAAACGAAAAAAAATTTGAAGTGCGGCTGAAAAATAAAAAAAAAAAATATATATATATAATATAAATGTTAATTACAATATTTAAAAAGTTTTTATACAACCATATCATTCAAACCCAAATCTTCATTTTGCTCAAAAGTTCGGTCAAACTCTTCGATTGTCATATTTGGATCTGGATCTGGAGCAAATGGATTCTGAATATAGGAACCAGCCAATGGATCTTCCATAATCATCGTGAATTCCATATCACCAGAATAAGCACTTTGTAATTTGGCCAAAAAGTCTCTCCAGTTACTAATAGTGGTAGCTTCCATAGAATCATGTTGTTCACCAAAAACTTTCGATTCCAATTCTTCATAAACTTGTTTCAAAATACCTTCGATGGTAGTGAATCGACCACCCAAAGTACCCTGGGTTAAATCCAAGTTCAATTCTGGAATTAATAATCGGCAGCTTTCTGCTTTCAAAATATCTCGAGCTAAATCATCGGCAGAATCGATTTTTAACGTAGTTTTTGTACCCTTTTCTGGGATAGCACCACCAGTTTTGACTTCATTAGATTTGTATCCACAATTTTCACAACTGGTATTCATAATAATAACTTCTTTGAAATGAGGAATGTTAACTTGCTTCATATGAGTTGGACATGGAGATGAACAAGATGGACAAGTGCCTTCCATTGTATGAACTGCTGAATTGAGATTTTCAATATCATCATCGTCACCAGTAGTGCTCATTTTATTTTCAATCTCGTTTTCCCCTTCTTCTTGTGTCTTTTGAATCTTTTGTGCCACTGATTCATTTCTATTGGTATCAATTAATTCACGCTTACTATTAGTTTCCAAAGCAGGTTGTGCGACACCTAATTCAACATTTTGTAATCGAGTTCGGAAATAGTCAACATGTGACCATTTATGAGATGGTTCATCTGGTAAAAATTCGACATATGAGTTGCCACTTGGGTCATCAACAGTCAAAGTTAATGGGAAGCTTTCACCATCAATCGCCTTCTTCAATTTGGCCAGAAACGTTTCGATTTGTTCATATTGTTCTAAAGATTGTTGTTGTTTTCTTAACGGTTGATCGGCAGATAAATCATCATAAACCTGACTTAATAACCCTTCAACTGTAGTTAATTGACCTCGTTGTGGCGGGATTTCCACATCTAATTGTGCAAATTTACAACTACCGGTTTCAGATTTGACAACCTGGCGACCCAAATCTTTCATTTCTTCCAATTGTAGAGTATATTTACAACCTTTTTCTTGAACGACCCCGGCTGATTGTATTTCATTGTTTTTGAATTCACAATGAGGACAGTAAAAGCTCATCAAAATAACTTCTTTGAAATATGGAATTTTGGTCATTAATAGCCTTGTACTACCTTGTTTTCCACATTGCATACACAAACTTTCAATTTCATGGACTGGATGGCCTTCAGCATCCTCGGCACCAGTAGTTGGTAATGAAGAAGCATCAATTTTCTCAACGTTATCCCCAATATTTGTAAAACTCATTATTGTATGTGATTGTGGTGATAGTAAAAAAATTTAAAAAAATTAAAAACTGAAATTATTACAAATGCAGACGATTTTTTTTTTTTTTTTTCTTTTGCTTACTGTCTACAAAGATTATTATATTAATAAATTGTTATTAATAGTGTGAACCCTCCGACGCCCCGATATTCAACTAGGCTTTTTTTTCTTTCTAGTTGGTACTCGAAAGTTTTTGTTCCAATAGTTAATTAATTATTTAAGCCGCCCTCTCCCGTACGTAGTATTCTAGCCTACCGATAGTTTAAGCATGCTTAAGCACCGATTTTTAGAGGCGTTGAGAGAGAGAGAGTTAAATACATTGGCAAGGAAAAATTAAATAGTACAAAGAAAATTATCAGATGAAAATACCATTTTTCATTCGCCATAAATTTTTTATAAAACCATTCGAAGATAGATCTTGCGTGTGTCGCCAGATACGAGATAAGTAATAAGTAATAAAGGGACCTTTTTTTTTTTTTTCGTGTTCCCCTAAAAACTTTCCCTCATGCATAACAACTCGAGATGAGTTATTGATTTTCAAACCCCACGTGGGTTTACAATAGTACAAGAATCAGTTTAATTTATTATATATATAAATGATACTCGCTGGTTTGTTTGATGTTAAGCTCTAATAAACGAACTGTCTCCCACTTTTTTTTTTTTTTGTTGGCTCAACCCCCAAAATTTCCACCACCATCTTTTTTTTTTTTTTATCATCTTGACGACAGATAAAAGATTCGGTAAAAAAAAATTATCCAAGTTTATCTTTTGCTATTTTTGTTTTTATTTTTAAAAATTTGATAATCTAATCGGGATTTATTACTATTAATATATTCAATCAAATAATACAATGGACGAACCAGCTGAACCGTTCTATGTCAACGCCAAACAATATCATCGCATATTGAAACGACGGGACGCTCGTGCTAAACTTGAAGAGCAGTTGAAAGTTGCTGCTAGAGCTAGAAAGCCATATTTACATGAATCACGGCATAAGCATGCAATGAGAAGACCTAGAGGTGTTGGTGGGAGGTTTTTGACTGCAGCAGAAATTGCAGAACGAGAACGGCAACAAAAGGAACAAGAACAAAAAGAAAAGGCAGGTGGTGATACAGATAATAAAGAAGGTGCCAATGGGGATGTACAAAGTAGTGGTAAACTAGAGAATGGAGAAAGTAATAAGGATGAAAAAAAAAAAGGTTCCAGCGGGACAGGAAACTCAGATAACAAAACTAACGATAACAATAAGGCCAAGAACAATACTAATAACACCAATAATGAACCTAATGATGGATTTGAATTTTTGAAATAGATCTTTTTATTTATTTATGTACTAAATTTTTTTTTTTTACTATATGTTGCTTTAACATGCTAATGGTAACAACAAAGTTCGTGTTCTTGATATAGCTTGATCGACTTGTTTGGTGATTATTTGTTTGTCAACATTGCCGTTGCTTGGGTTTTCAAAGTCAATATCCAACACACCCATCAATTTACTAATGTATAATGCGTTTGTGTAATTTTCCAACGTTGGTGATGCTTTGAGTTTATTGACGCAGTCATCAACAACTTTTTGACGAATCTTTTCGACTCGAGTATTTGACCAAATTAAATTATCGTGGCCAAAGATGTCACAAACAGCTCGGACAAATAACCCAAGAAGGTTGTAAACTTGTATTGAAACATCTGGTTCATTTTTCCCGTTAAAAGTTTCAATATCTTCTGGTTGTTCCACAGGGTTGGGGTTTTTCATTTCTTTACTTTCATCGGATTGTTTTGAATTTCCATTTTCTTGAGGCTCTTCCTTTTCAGGTTCTTTATTCCCTCCTTCTTCATTTGTTTCCTCAGATTCTTTGGTTATATTTGATTTATTGTTATTGTCTGATTTTTTTGCTGATATATCAGGTTGAACTTCATTAGCCAAACTATCAAAGCTCAATATTTCCAACGGCAGCTTTTCAACCAAATTATTATATGCTTGGTCTAATTTGGCGTCACAATCAACTTGACTAACCCCTAAATGCTTCATATAATATTCAATCAACAAAACGGATCGAATAGCAAAAACTGGATCTTCATTGTGAGATTGCAAAACTTGATTAAATACTTTCAAAACCTCACTGTCAACTGATTCTTCCAGCTCATTGCATGTAGCTTTAATCTGCTCTCGATTATCAATAAAACTGTCCAACTTCCTTGCCTCATTGATTCGTTCACGAGAATAGACAACAGAATTATACCAATTTTCATAATGTACTCCAATATCAAAAGAATCGCCCACTCTCCCAAGTGTGAAATTTTTTATATCAAAGCATACTTGATCTAAATCCCCCGTTAGATCCACATCGAATAAATTACTAGGAGGCGGTTTCAATTTGGTATTTAAATCTGGGGAATCATGCAACTGCAATGATGATTTCAACAAAGATTTAAACTTGTCAACCCAATGATAATGGATAGTGGTTGAAAGCTCTGTTTGTAAAGATTGCAGAACTTTTGTATCTCGCAGTTTCCCCAAAATAATCCGATAAACAGCCACTAGATCACCCAGATTGTCACAATCAAATACTTCATTTAGTTTGTCGGTTAATAATTTAATGAGAGTGTTTCCAAACTCCAACAGTTTATCTCTAAATCCAGAAACATTTCCCAGACAATCTTCAGGAACACTTCTCGCTTCTCGGACGCTGTTTGGTAACCATGGCTCATACTTTTTAGTATCTAATTCGATATTATTCTCATTTTCCAAAAATTCCGGCGATTCTAATAATGAATATACACTGGATTGTTGAGTCAATAGCCGGTTTAATTGGTTTCTGCCAAAACATTGTTCCAGAACATCAAATGTAGAGCTAATCAATTCCAATGATTTGATAAAGTCGGTTTGCTTAATTTTAGCTTCTCTTGCGTTAAAAAACTTGGTCAACGCTTGGTCAGGTGTCAAATTAAAATACAAAATAACTGCAGTAAACAAATTGAGTGAATCATGTTCTTGTTCTTCAATAGCTTGTTGTAATAATTTTTCAAACCGATCATCTTGTGTTGTTGTGCCCCCGCAGACTTGTAATAATCTATACCCCCTGGCGATTGATACATAATCTTTTGTATGCAATTTAAATTGAATAAATAACTTTGTTCGTTTGATTATTTGGTTGATGGCTTTAGTGTTTAGTTGACGGGCCATTGATGATGAATTGATAGATCCGACTTTTCTTGAATTCTCCATTCTACAAAGCTTTGATAGTTCATCATCTTCTTGTGTACCGATCTTGTCCATTTGCTCGATCCTATCTGCAGTATCCAACAGTATATGGTACCATCCACCGATAACTGACCGTAACTCTTCCCGTTTATGCATTGATTTGGAATTTAGTCCCTCCCTCATCTGTCTAATTTCTCCAATTGAGAACTTCTCAAACAATTCCTCCCATCCTTTGACATTGTATGCATCCTCTAGCGTCGTCATGTTAGTAGTAGTAGTAGTAGCTCGTTAGCAAAATAATAGTGTGTGATAACACTATTTTGTATTGTAATCTCAACCGGCGCTTAATAGTATTTTAATAAATAGAGAATACATATATGCGTGAACTTTTGGGCCAGGTGTTAAATGAACAGTTATAAGCCAACTTTAGTGCTTTAGCGCCCAACCTCCCAATCTTTTTTTATACATTTGTAACTTATTCAATCTGTCTCATTGACACACGCATAAACTAACTTTTTTTTGTTAAAGCTTTAATTTGTTCTCGGGCCCGATGAACCGGGCGCACGCACCTCCAACAGTCTGAAATTTTTTTCCCCTTTTTTTTCATAAAAACATGGCGCTGCTTAAAGTGCGGATCTCAGCTTAATTTTTTTTTTTTATACGATTCCAACACTAGTTGTTGAGAAACTTAAAGCTTTGAGCGGCTTTCGAACGTGTTCTTTTTTTTTTTTTTTTTGGTAACTTTTTACTTTTACACACACTTTTAATCAACAAAACTTTATTTATCAAAGGAAAGAAAGGAAAAAAACAAACTAAAACCAGACGAAATTCAAGGTGTAATAATATCAAATTCTCTTTCGTCCATCCTTTCGGTCTAGCTTCTCTTTTTTTTTTTTTTCTTCTTCTTCTTTAGTTTTTCATCTTTTGGAGTAATATTTCAAAAGTTTTCACAACAAGTGTAATAGCTTTTTTTTTTTGAAGTGGATAAAAAGTCACACAATCATGGCGGTCTCATCAGTTACGAATTCACCACCAATAGCAGTGGTATGCTACTGTTTGTCATCTATTTTGATGACTGTTACCAATAAATATGTCTTATCTGGCAATTTCAACTTTAACTTTGTATTGTTGATTATTCAATCATTGGTTTGTGTTGCAGTCATTCGATCTTTGAAGGCTAGTGGGTTATGTAACTTCCGAAACTTCAACAAGGATGAAGCAAAGATGTGGTTCCCAATCTCTGTCTTGTTGGTTTCTATGATTTACACTGGGTCTAAAGCTATCCACTATTTGCCTATTCCAGTTTATACAATTTTCAAAAACGTTACCATTATTTTGATTGCTTATGGTGAAGTTTTGTGGTTTGGAGGTCGTGTTACTCATTTGACCTTGTTCTCCTTCTTTTTAATTGTTTTGAGTTCTGTTGTGGCTGCTTGGGCGGATATTAATGCTTCTGCTGAAGCTGCCGCTGCCAGTGGTTTGACCGAGTCATTGCCGTTAATCAATACTGGTTACGTTTGGATGTTTGCCAACTGTATTTCCAACGCAGGCTTTGTTTTGTACTTGCGAAAACGAATCAAGGCCACCAACTTCAGCGATTTGGACACCATGTTTTACAATAACTTTTTGTCCGTCCCAGTTTTGCTTGTGGGAACATTATTGGTTGAAGATTGGAGTGCTGAAAACATTAACAAAAATTTCCCACCAGATAACACTACAACTGTTGTTATGTTGATGGTTGCATCTGGTTTGTTCAGTTTGGGTATTTCCTATTGTTCTGGTTGGTGTGTTCGAGTTACTAGTTCTACTACTTATAGTATGGTTGGGGCTTTGAACAAGTTGCCAATCGCTTTATCTGGGTTGGTCTTCTTTGATACTCCAGCTACTTTTGGTAACTTGTCGTCAATCTTTTTGGGTTTTGCTGCTGGGTTGGTTTATGCCTTCTCTAAAAATAAGCAGAAAAAGGAAGAAGCTGAACAACTACCAGGTAATAAGAATTAGGAGTTAAATTTATTATTATTATTTAAACTCTTACACATGTTAACGGGGGTTGGTACATTAAACTTGGAATTTTTTTGGGATTTATTTAGGTGAGATTATTAAACATGATATACTAATTTTTATACCAAAAAGGTTTAGAAGATATATATATAATATATTAAAAAAAAAAAAAAAAAAATTTACAAGTATACACATTACTAGATTATTTAGTAATTTATTTTATAAATCACGTAGTTGTTGGTACAAGAGTTGAATTTTTATTCGTTCTTCTGGTAACATTGAATATAAAAGTCCATATAATTTTGATCTTTGCATTGGCACAAATTGTCCCGTAGCTAGTCTCTTTATGACCTGGAACGAAATATAGTGCATCAAAATTCTGGAGCTCAACATTCTATATTGATGAAACATGTGTGAAAACTTTAATGGAACAGGCTTTAAAATAACACAGGGATTAGAGTTTTGTTGAACTAAACTTCCGTGGAAAACTTCTTTATTATCTGTGTTGCGGCTCAATTTGGAATACTGATGCTCCATTTTGATCCCTCCTGGTAATCTTTTGAAGTCTTTAAACCTCAACAATATTGCAAATAATGGGAAATGGTTCAAAAACGTCAAACAAGTTTCCAAAATCGTACAAATGATGACAATGACCACTCGCGTTGTTGTAAAAGTTAGATAAAACACCAAAACCGTTGGTAATAAAAACATTAGTACCGTAAAAAAAATTGTGCCCATTAATAATTGATCCAGATCATAATTACATCTATCAATACGATTCCTCAAAACATTATGCTTTTTGCCTCGAAATAGATGAAATAATGATTGTAAAACTACCAATTGCCAATGGTAAATCCGTGCTGACGCCACATAAAATGAATAAACATGAAGTGTTAATAATGAAATTAAATCACATACTAGAGAGATTGAATAAGTGGCACCAGCAAAACTTGAATAACCTACTAGTAACACCAAAATATTAAAATATGGTCGGAATAAATTTAATGAGGTATTCCAGAAGCGAATCACCCATAAAAACAACTCCCCAAAAAATGCCGCTAATTCGTTATTCAATTTCAACCCCCCTGGCCAATCCATTAACCATAACGTATTATTTTTGAACATTTCTGTCAAGACCAAATCAATTAAATAACACAGCCCGTCTACCAATTTATCAGAATTATCCAAAATAAGTCTCCCCAATGCCACTCCTAATATCACATCATTAACAACTAGCCACACCGAATTATAAAACCTAATATATTCAACATTGAAATTCGTATTACTTGACCAATCTTTGCGTCGTTTCCTAATAGTCAAATATTGAACTGGCCAAAAGCAAAACTGCTGTAATCTTAAATCAATTTGTTGTGCAGTAGCACTAATATCTTTTAATGCGTACCAGTTTGGTTTTACTCGGTATTCCAATATCTTTAATACTCCTTCTGCCAATACTCTACCTACCAATACCACTGCTATAACCAACTTTAATATAAATGGCCAAAAGAATTCATGGATCTTGGTTAGTATACTGGTAACTTGGTTATTGACTGATTTTGCTGATTTAATAAACGTCTCGCTAACACTCAGTCTACGTTTTTGTTTTTGTTTTAGTTTTGGGAATTCGATTGCTGCGTTTGACCTCATCAATCCTCCAAGTTCATATGAACAATTAATCTGGGATATACAGTTTTTCAAAATATGCTGTGTTTCTTTCAAAGAATTTATACTATGCAGACTGTGTAGTTTAATTTTTTCAACCAATTCTTGTTCTTGTAGTTGCGATTTTACCAAATCTTGTTCATATTCTTCTGATAATACCGTACTCGCTGTTTCACTCAACTCGAGAGAAATGGGGTCGATTGAAAAATACTGCATCCTATATGGCTTTGGTAAATCAAATGCAATAATCATTATTGATCCTTCATGTGTTGGATACTTCATTGTTTTGTCAAACTTTGCTTTAAGCAACAGGTTGTTGGGGCCATTATCAACGTTTAATGTCCCCAGCACACTCATCCGTTTCTGTCCACATAATCTATAAATATGAGAAGGATTTCTAGCTCCTTTTAATAATATATCTCGCCTCAGTACTCCATCTGCCACGACAGGATCGATAAACGGTAACGTTGTTACTACCACCGAATCTGTCTCGGAATTCTTCCAACCAATAATTATTGATGGAGGATAAGCATTCTTACGTTCTAGTCGAAGGACATCCAAAGGCCAGAACACACGTGTGACCTTCATTTATAATACCGCGCTTTCTCTCTCTATCTCTCTTTTCCAAACCCTTTTCAATCTAATGGTAATTGTCTGTCTAAATTTATATCCAAGATTTCGAACACCAAATTGCAAACGAAGCCCGATATCTTCCCCCGTCTATTTTTTTTTTATATTGGTTTTTTGACTGGTGTCGAATTTTTTAGTATACTAAAAAAAATTCCAGGTGAAAATAGAAAGCATTACAATAATAATTAATCATTAAACACAATTTTTTCCCCTTAGTATTGGGATCGGATCGGTAGTTGAAGGATCTCTAGTATTAGAGTTCGATTCCGGGTGGCACAGTATATATAAATTCTGTATCGACAATTAAGCTTTATGTTGTGATTTCTTAACAAGTGTAAACTTTTTTATTTCGGGTAGATATAACAGTACCATAAGGTTTAGACTTAGATAAAGTTTAAGCTGGCAGTGCTGTGAAACGTGCACTTTATAATAATCATAATGATATCCAATAAACTGGCTGTAATATGTTGCATAAAGCTAGACCTGCTAATGTTTACAAGTCGGCCAGGGTTAACGTGATTAATTAAGCTTTTTTTTTTTTTTTTTTTTTTTTTGTTGTCTCTTGTGCAATATTCTGAAGCAGATGAATTGGACCCATGCTGATCAGTTTCAATTCTCCTACCTAGATATATACCGCTAAGCTTGTTATCAGTGATCAAATAAATGTTCCCAAAAAAAAAAACTTCAGCTTGCATCTGGCAAATTCCGAATGCTCAACAGTGCATTTCATTTACCTGTGTCAACTTCAATACTTTAATTAGTAATTAATTTGTTATTTTGCCACTTGCAACTTGCAACTTGCACTTGCGTTTTTTATGTCTCAAGAGTTAAGCTTAATTGCAATCTTTGATACCGGTCTCAAAGGAAGGAAACACTAAAATATTTCGCCTCGTCCGTTTTTTTTTTTTTTTTCGCCCAATTCTTCTTACTAAAATTAGTTTTTCTTTTTTTTTTTTTTTTTTTTTTTTTTTCCTGCATTGCCAGCATTCATTCAATAAAATACTTTAGGTAACCGTCACCCACCCAACATAGTGGTATTTTCATTAAAATACCCAAAAGGACGCTCTAAAACAAAAACCACGTTCATTTTATTTATTTTTGGGGGTGTTTTTCACTTGTTATACATCTACATAATCATCATCACCATCCACAACTTATCCCATAAAACATCTTTCAAAAACTCTATCTAACAGCACTACATGTCGCGATTACCGAGTCCCTCGGGGTCGATCGACTGGAAAGCTGACAGTGATGATGAATACAATACAAATGACCACAACCCACTGGCGCCCAGCCAATCAGAATCATCAGTATCAGGTTTAATACCAAAGGTGGGAAATCAAAGCGTATCTAACGATGATAGTAATAAGCGTCATTCAAATGTATATAAAGGTGTCCGACAGTTATTTTTAGGTGGGGGTGATCGTAACAAAAGCGATGATGGTGTCAGCAGCTTGGAATCACGCCCTAACCCTATGCGATCGCAATCTCACAACTCCAACAATGATAATCAAGTATTAGATGATGACCTTCTCAACCCAGACTCGTTAAGTGTTATCAAGGCAGGTTTGGATGAAGCATTAGGAAGTTCTTCAGGTATTGGTGGTTCATGGTTGAGTAAAGAATCGGTCAGTCCTGTCTCACCGTCAAGCAGTAAAGTCGACTTATCAATGAATACTTCATATCGACAGTCTTTATCCCATGAACAGGACCATAAGGACCCAAGTATAATAGAAGAACAAGTTCCCATAGATCTAGCACCACCGCCGCCACCATCGCCTTCAGCATCTTCATCGTCTCCGGCAAGGCATTTATCATCAATTGTTCATAATTTTTCATCAAGAGTGGCTTCTGGTAGACATACAAGGCCGCAGTCAAGCAGAGCATCATCAACAGAGAGAGTCCCACAAGCTGAATCCATTCGTTCATTTAATACCGAAAACTTATCAGCGAATGGATATCAGTATAACAATTTGAGCATAGAAACACTACCAGGCGGCCATGAGGCGGATCCTCAACATGAACATGTATTTGATTTGGAACACGACGAGGGAGAAGAAGAAGTTATTTATACTAAAACCAAATTACATGGCAAGTCATTGAAGATTTTCCCACCACAGTCATGGTTTCGGAAAACATGTTATCGCATATTAAAACTACCATTTGTCGAACCGACAATGGTGTTGTTAATTTTTGTACAAACGATTTTACTAACCTATAATACTGCACCAAATATTTTTGATGAAGATACACCTTATCCAAAATGGGGTCATTGGACTGATTTTGTTTATTTGGGGATGTTTATTTGCTATACTGCTGAAGTATTTCTAAAAATTATTGCATTTGGATTTTGGGACGATTCATTAGATCCAGGTTCACGATCTTGGAGATCGTTTTTATTTAAAAAGAAGGGGGATGAAGAAGCACAAGACCCACAGCATCTTCATGCTGGTATAGCAAAACCTGCACCAGTGGTGTTAAAAACTTTTACAAGTTTGGTGCAATATCAGGCGAAAAATAGGCAATCAAGACAAGGAGTGGAGCGGGCATTTATTAGGAGCAGCTGGAATAGAATTGATTTCATATCTGTTATTTCTTATTGGATCAGTCTGTTTTTGAGTATTAATGATTTTGAGAACAGGAAACGATTTTTTGTTTTGAAAACGTTGAGTTGCTTGAAAACTCTAAGATTATTGAATTTGACTAGTGGCACCAGTTCGGTTTTACGAGCATTGAAAAAGGCCGCTCCTCTGTTGACAAATATCGCCATTTTCATTACTTTTTTTTGGTAAGTAAGATTATTATTTTATTATACTAACGTTTTTTTTTTTTTAGGATTTTATTCACAATTGTTGGCGTTCAATCTTTCAAAAGTTCATTGCGGCGAACTTGTGTATGGATTGATCCAGAAGGATTACAACCGAATTATACTACGGAACAATATTGTGGCAGTCATTTGAATCCAACGTCTTTCAAAATTGAACCATACGTGTTTGACAATGGGGTATCTGGATCGCAGGCGAAAGGATATACATGTCCAGCGAATAGCTTATGTGTTAGTGACAATAATCCAAATGGAGGTGCATTATCGTTTGATAACGTGTTCCAATCGTTTGTCTTTGTATTTGTTATCATGACTGCAAATACTTTTTCGGATATCATGTATGAAACTACAGAAACTGATTATTTGGTGGCTGCATTGTTTTTTATGGCCGGGATCATTGTATTATATGTTTGGTTGATGAATTTATTGATCGCCGTTATTACTGCGTCATATCGATTGGTCCAACAAGAACTGCCACCAAGCCATTTTGTGACCAAATATTTCCAGTTCGATCATCGAAGATATTTATTACGAAATAAGTTTGGGAAATTTTATAACAAGACAATGTGGATTTGGTTGCTTGTTATCTTAGCAGATCTAGCAGTTCAGTGTTCATTGAAAGCGGATTCAGATCAGAGGAATATTGATTTCATCTATCGTTGGCAAATCTGGACCACTTCGGCATTAACTGCGGAACTTCTGTTGCGTTTTGCTCTTTATATTCCATATTGGCGAGCGTTTCTCAGATCCAAGAGCAACATTGTTGATACTATACTAGCAATTGTTAGCATCATTATTTTGACCCCATTTGTTCATAACAATAGTGAAGTATATGCATGGATGTCGATTTTTCAAATTCTTCGGTTTTATCGACTTGTTATTTCCATCCCATTCACCAGAAGGTTATGGGCACAAATGTTAGGTGATTATAAAACGATCTTCAATCTAACCATTTTCTTCTTTTTAATGTGTTACCTAAGTGCAATTTTAGCAGCTCAACTAGTCCGAGGGGTTATCCCAGAAGAAGAAGGAGATGTCACTTTTAGTGATTTGTTCAATTCATTTGTAGGGATGTATCAAATCTCTTCAACTGAAGATTGGACTAGTGTCTTGTATCCAATTATGGAAAATGCCCCCTCTGTGTTTTTAGCAGGTTGTTATTTTGTGTTTATTGCGATCTGGTATATATTTTCCAATTTTATCATCTTAAACTTGTTTATTGCGGTGTTGACAGAAAATATGGATGTTTCCCCGGAAATTAAACGGAAAATGCAAATTCAAAGATTTATTAAAGAATATGCGTTGAAAATGTCCCATGCAGACTATTTGGCTAGTGGTGTCAATGTTGTTAAAGGGTTATTCAGAAAGAAAGATGAGCCCTCATCTGGTCAAGAAGTTTTTGACTTGCTGTTGGAAAAACATGTTGTTGAGGAGTTTTTGCATAATGAACAACAAGAACTAAATCGGGAGGAATCGACTAGATGGTGGAGTAAATTTACCAAAAAGATTCGACAATTGTTGTTTTCTAAAAAAACCGAGAATCCATTTTTGGAAGAGCATGAATTACAAGATCGTGGTGGTACATCACATGCAATGAACTTGGCCAAAGATTTTTTGGAATCGCAGAATGAAAGAGCCAAATTGCAACAACAATACCTACAAGCCAATCCTAATTATGACAAAAGCTTATACATTTTAAATTCCAATAATAAATATCGGCGATGGTGTCAACGTTTAGTTGCATCGAGTCACGGGGTACGAGCTGCAGGAGTAACTCCGCGACCAATGGTTTGGTATATGTTTTCAACTTGCATGTTAATCTTCACTATAGCATTAGTAGCAGTGGCATGTATTAATACTCCGTTGTATTATAGACAATTCACGCTTGACCACGGCTCTTCCTCATATAATTGGATTACATATGTTGACTTGGTATTTTCATGTGTTTTCACTGTGGAAGCTGGGGTTAAAATCATTGCTGATGGGTTTTGGTTTACACCAAATGGGTATTTACGATCGAGTTGGAATAAAATTGATTTTTTGGTGCTGTGTTCGTTATGGATCAATTTTGTCAGTGAAGCCTTTTTTGGTGGGTATGTTTCTCGATTTGTCCGATGTTTTGAGGCGTTGAGAGCATTGCGATTGTTGAGTATTAGTGCCAGTGCACAGCATACTTTTTATAGTGTCATTATTGCTGGTGCTGGTAAAATTATGAGTGCAAGTTTTTTGGCCATGTGTGTTTTGCTTCCTTATACGATTTGGGGGTTGAACATTTTTAATGGTCGTTTAATGTCATGTAATGATGAAGACGTTGATGAATTTGGTCAATGTATCGGTGAATATGGCACAAAACCATTTAATTGGGATGTCACGGCTCCACGGGCCGTTTCTAATAGCTATTTTGATTATGATAATTTTGCACATGCATTGTTGATTCAATTTGGGGTTATTAGTTATGAAGGGTGGGTTGACGTGATGTTTGCCATGATGAGTATTACTGGACCAACTACTAACCCTGAGCCATTTTCAAGTAAATATAATGCAATCTACCCAATTGTGTTTAATTTTTTGAGTACTGTGTTTATTTTGAGTATGTTTGTTGCGGTTATTATTCGGAATTATACAGAGACTAGGGGCACGGCGTATTTAACTGATGACCAATTGACATGGTATGAAATCAAAAAGACTTTAAGTATTGTCAGACCAAGTCGACGGCCACCAAGAAGAACTCCTGGTACTACTAGATATTATTTATTACGCAAAACCCAGGATAAAAATTCTTGGATTTATAAAGCAGAGACTGTTTTGTTGGCATTATTAGTAATTTTCTTATGTTTAGAATTTTACCCTGCTCCTGATGTTGAAGATAATGTGAGAATTTATTTGCTTATGGCCACCACTGTATGTTATGAAGTCATCATGTTGGCAAAAATCTGGGCTCTTGGAATTAGATTATTTATGCGACGGAAATGGGAAGTGTTTGGATTTTTGATGTGTACTAGTGCGTTTGTATTTACATTGATTGGGGTTGTTGGGTCATGGAATGATTTATTTTATAATTTTCAAAAGTCTGCAGTAGTAGGGATGTTATTTTTGTGGATTCCAAAGAGTAGTCGGTTGGATCAATTATTTAAAACTGCAACTGCTAGTTATAAAGAATTGGGCAATTTGTTGATTACTTGGTTTGTATTATTTTTGGCATATGCTATTGCATTTAATCAAGTGTTTGGATTAACGAGATTAGGACCTGAAGGGTCTACAAATATCAATTTTCGAACGGTTCCAAAGGCATTGGTGTTGTTGTTTAGAATGAGTTTCGGTGAAGGGTGGAATGAATTAATGGAAGATTTTACTGTGGAACCACCATATTGTATTTCAGGTGCCGGGTTCACTGATAGTGATTGCGGTAGTCCAGTTTATGCATACATTTTATTTATTTCATGGAACATCATTTCCATGTATATCTTTGTCAATTTGTTCATTTCATTAATTTATGAAAACTTTTCATATGTTTTCCATAAAAGTACTGCTGATATCACTAAACAAGATATTGTAAAGTTCAAAAGTGCATGGATGAAATTCGATCCATACGGTACTGGATATATTCCAGTCAGTAAGTTTCATGAATTTCTACGGACTACTGAGGGGTATTTTTCATTGAAGATTTATGAAGGTAAACATTCAGTTCAAGAATTAATGAAGCAAGCCGGGATGGAATTTGATAAACAAGAGCCATACTATTATGACAAGGATGCATTAAATTCTACCTTATCACAAATAAATGGACTAGAATATCGGCGTAAACGGCGGCAATATGACATGTTTTGTACTCAGGCATTGATGGAGGCGCATCCAGAAAAGGGGATTTCATTCCATTCATTGTTATTACAATTCCCGTTCTTTAAAACAATGGATGATAGTAGGTGTTTAAGATTAGATGACTATTTGAAACGGAAAATGTCATTACAGAAAATTGAAATTCAATTATTAAAGAATAAATTGATTGGATTTTTGGAAATGGTCACAGTTAAAAAACAATACCATGAAGATTTACGACAGAACGAAGTGGTTGATGATTTTATCATCCCTCGGTTACGAAATCCACCACCAAAGTCAAGAAACGTACCAATTATTAGCATTACCACCACAAACGATGAAAATTATGACGATGGTCGAAACAGCAATGAAGATCATAATAACCACAGTCATCATGATGGGGAAACTACTCCACGAAGTTTATCCCTATACGATTCGGATTCCATCCAGTCTTCACCCAAACGATTCCACACATCATTTAATCCATATAATGAATAAATTATTTATGTATTGTTCTTGTTTTTATGAACCGAAACAAACAAAAAATAAAAAAAATAAAAATCTATTATTATCATTAAATATATGTACAATCTTTTCCTTTTTTGTAAAAACAATAATTATTTCTTCTTCTTCCCACCTTTTTGAGCCACAACTTTTTCTTTTGCCTTCTTAGGCTTTCCTTTACCCTTTCTCTTCCGTTGTTCTATCCGTTCAACCCGTCGTTCCTCGTCATAACTGAAATGTCCCTGTTCCGGACTGATTTTTTTCAATAACTTCAAGTTCAACCAACTTGGCTTATAGTATTCTTTCACTGACTCCCCTTTTAGTGGTTGTCGTAGGACTTTAGCACCTGTTCGTACCTGGTTCGGGTTGTATGTAGTTCGAAAGATGGCTGAGGATACCTTGGCCACCTCGGCTAGTCGTGCTTTGGATGGAGCGCTCATGGATTGTTGAAACTTATGCAAAAAAAAAAAAAAAAAACTGGTTATGAGAACAAAATTTGTGTCGATGAAAAAAATTTTGGTGATTCGATAATTGGTGTGGAGCGCAGAGGCAGATTATTAGGTCTAGAGCTTGTATAGTTAAAAAAGTTGGGAGGTCGGGGTTCCGGTGGTTCAGAGCGGCGTGTGGCTTCACAAACGAACTTGGAATCGTACCAGCAAACAATCTATCATGTTCTGGGGTTCTGTAATAAAGCCCAAGTTTTAATAGTGTAAAAGCTTCTGAGGAAAGTTGCAAACCTTATAGACCCATGGCAGCTTCCAAGTCGTTATAAACCTCCCTCATGTAGGATATTATATCCGGAAGGTTAATCCAGCATCTTAATATATATATCATGATATATATATACAAAAAGCATTATTAAGGTTTCCCCATGATGTCACTTCTAAATACGGCACAGATGGTTTAGCTCTAGAAGTCCTCGTAATATAACGGCATATCTTTTTTCTAAATATTATGGTAGGGGGTAAAATGCAAAGTTTTGAAAAAAGTTGGCAATTTTATATAATTAAAGGGGTGGTCAGAATTATACTTCTAAGAGCTGCTAATTGGAACGGAGTATATTCATGTTTAATTTATAGAGCTGGGAAATTAGTTTTAGATTATGTAGGTTGGGATTAAAATACTAGCGGCGCTGATTGAATGGTTGTTATATATAAAAGTCGGGACGAGATTTGTCTGTAGTTAATGAATATCACATCTAGCACACTTCCTTAGTGTGAAAGGGCGATCTTATGCAGGTCGATTTTTATCATAATAGATGGCCCTTGATGATTTGACAAATACATCAGATACATGAATTAATGCATCTGAAGTTTGTCTCACGTGCCTGATATAGTTTTTTCATCAGCCGCACGCTCTGGCTCCAGCCTGAAAAGAAGCAATTTTAATAAAAACGTTCCAGTGCTAACAGCATGGGACAGTAGTGATTACAATGTCTATGTCAACATTTTATTGACCAAAGGTTCCAAATGGTTCTCCATAACTTTGACATTTTACAGACTGGTCTTCAGCCGATGGAAATATACCCATTTCGTTATAGAAATTTTACTCCTATCACAGTTATATACCTATTAAGTTATTTTCAAACTCAATATTAGATGATTCTTGCCTGTTCAAACCTGACTCGAACTTATTGATTGAATTATAACTATCAACTAGGTAAACACAATTATAGCAACCAATCAGATGGGCTTCCAATTCATCCCAGGTTATCGACTCGAAATATTGTACTATATAAGTGTTGTAAAATGGGAAAGATCCAATTTTTCTTTTCAGACTTTGAAAATAATAATCTGCTCGCCGTTAACTTTTTCTGTTTGGTTGCTTCATGTATAAACTGCTATTCTTGTAGTTTCTCAATCTCTTAGCAATTAATCCTTCGTTGATATCAGTCAACGTGCAGTTGCTTTCATGAGTAGCGTTTATTTCTTTTGACATATTAATTTTCTCCCTGTTAATCAATATTTGCTAATTTGTTGAGCCTAGTTATGAAAGTTATTGCTCGATTTGGTATTTATAAAATAAGCTAAAAATGTATATATATATATATATATAGGCAAGTCTCAAGGGCCATATTACCTAAGTAAGCTACTTGATTGAGAATTCTTAAGCCGTGTTTTTATGCAAGTTGTATCAAAACAAACCTTATATACATTAATAATTAGACGGTATTACTAATAGTTTTCACATTTCTTGGTGAAATCGTCAAGTAATATCTGAAAAGAATTAAACCCCATTGCCTGTTGCCCGATAGCTTCACTAGCCGAATGAAGAATGAGGGGAAGGGCAATCAACGAAAATAAAAGAAGGTAGAGATCACTCTATACGAATAAAGCACTTGAGAAGAGTGTAAATTTTGAATGTTGTAAATTTCGCATCATTTATGAAAATGATGGGTTGTTGCCCAATGTGCATATTGATGCTCCTGATCAAGTTTATCAGGATTTTTTTGAAATTTGTTTTACAAAAAACACCGATGCTGAGGATATTAACTCGAACAGACACAGATCTAATCTAAGGCTTGACCGTGACGTATTATCAACTGGAATGCACAAATGCTAGACAAATGTAGCCAATGTTTAGACCTGTAGCGCTGTGAAAATTGCTCCCTTTGTCATCTTTACCAGTTTCTTCAAACAGTGAATAAATATATACCAAAGCCATTGCCAATACCACTTTTTCGGATTTTTAAAGCTTACTAGTGAATTCACCCAAATGATAAAAATAAGAAATGCTCTAATATAGGCCTTATCTACAGGCGCACTAACATGCACTAGCGACTGTAACCTAAACCGCACATATAAGTTCACACTAAAGTTCAAGGGAATCCACTTGTAAATTACCCTTAATTATAAGTAATCAAATTGTTAAGTTTCAAGATAGATTACTGCGCCTAGATTGGCTTCATTTCAAACCGTGGAGAGATGCGTTGCGTAAAATTACCCTTGGCTGTAGGATCGAGAGGAGCAGCAGCAGCAGCAGTGGCAGGGCTGAACTGCTAGTAAAATTCTTTTCACTGCAGCTTCTTCCCCTAATTATATATATGTCTTACACCGCTACCGCTGTACCATCGTTAAGGATTCTTTCCCCACGCAATACGTTAGCATGATAAACCCTTATCTACAAAACAAAGACACCATTAATACAAAAAAAAAAAAGAAAAAAAATTAACAAAATAAGGAACCAAAGAAAAACAAAAACACAATAATACAATGCAATAATAATTAATTCAAAAAATTTTATATAAATAATAATAATATTAGTACGATTTTAACTCTTAACCCCCAATAGCCGGCTAATAATAATAACTGGCATGCACAAAGCCTGAACAAATGTGGCCAATGTTTGAATAAAAATACTAACTTGGTACATGATCCACATCAGAAACAACAGTTCAACCACAATTACCGCAGATTGTAAGTTTGGTGCCACTTCGCCAACCGCATCAATAGGTTTAAATATTAATGACATTGTTCCCGAATGGCGCACTGAGTCAACAAATGATGAGACTACTGGTGGCATGCTGACATTTTTGTACATACTATTCCATTTAGCAGTAACCATGGCAAATTTACCAGGTGGTGCACCATTTTCTTCTCCAGCGGCGGCGGCGGCGGCGGCCGGTGCTAAATCTTTTGCTGACATTGCTCTGCTTCGTACACTTCCTACTTTTGATGCACTTCTAGCGGAAAAAGCAGAAGGTGGACGCGAACCTTGAATGCTAGGTGCTATACTGCCCATAGCGCTGCCAGGCCTTATTGTACCAGCGTAATCTGACCCACTTACAGATGCAGGCCTTATTGACCCGTCCCCCATCCTTCCTCCTGCTCCTACTCCACTGTGGCTTACCGACCGATGACTCGGGGCCAGCGACCGTGCCTGTGAACCAGAACGTTGTGAATAATGACTAGGTGCTCGACTGTGAATAGACATTGCATCGGCTGGTAGTGCGTTATAACTATGTCTCGAATGCCCAGATCTGATAGATCCACCTGCGACACTCCCACCATGTATATTTCCCCCGTGACTACTACCACCATGAATACTCCCAGGCGGATGCTGACCATTCGACTGATAGTTTCCATAACTGTGCATTGATTCGCCATCGTATAATGCCGAGGCTGGTGGATGTGTTGGTGTCATTAATGGTTGATCGTACATTGACCCATTTTTTGACCCCCCTGGAGTAGACCCCTTTCTTTTTTGAAACATATAATTCATTGCCTGTTTCCATTTTCTCCGTCTCGCATTTTTAGCAGCGTACTCATCATCCGATTGGTATTCGTCGTCTTTATCTGGCAATTCTCTGTCCATGATTTCGTGTCGTAAATAGTCGCTGTAGATGTAGTTTTGTTGTGGAGGAGAATCTAATGTTTTGGAATTTATATCTGGATTTTGTTCAGCCAACCCTTTTTCACTCCCAACAATTACACCACTATTATTACCATTTGAGTGCGCGGATTTTTTACTAGGAGTAACTGAGGCGGCGCGACTTGCAGCCAATATTTTTTCACCGCCTGAACCTGATGCAAGCGATTTAGGCTTTGGTGAGGCGATCAATTCTCTGGAAGCTTTGGTAGATAGCACTGGTGAGGCTCGTTTGGATGCAGATGCAGGTTCATTATTTTGGTCTTTTTTATCTTCGGCTAAAGTCTCACCTATAATATACCTATTGTAACTATCAGATGCAATACTAGCCACATACTCTTTAGTATTTAGCCAAGCTTTGTAAATTTCTACGCCCGGATCATTTTCAGCAGGTTTACTTTCGGCAGCCCTTGGTTCTGGTGGAGGAGTTGGCGGTTTAAAGTTTGCTGAAGATTTTGAGTGGTGTGATTTTTCACTTCTTGCGAAGTGCCGTGAATTCTGAGGATATTGTGAATGATTAACAGCTCGGGATTGTGCACCCAAAGGCCGTGAATGATAACTAGGATGAGAATTTGGCGGTACACTTGATGATTGTGGTGAACGTGGATGTTTTGAATGCGATGAATGAACTGATGGTGCTATCGAAGGTGGCCGAGAATGTTTAGAAGGTGATCGAGATGCAGATCGATGAGAAACAGAAACAGCCCGCTCAGGCGGCGCCGCTATTGATACTCGTGAATGATTACCAGGGGATGGACTCTTTGATTTATGTGATTCTTCTGGGGAACGTGATCGTACTGATTCTCTTTCCGCTGCCATTTCTTTAATAGAAGCCTTATCCTGTTCTGCTTCATCAAGCTCAGAATGACCAAATCCATCTCGCGGTGCAAGTTGTTCAGAAAGTTCACCATTTTTCTTCTTCTTACCAAACAATGCTCGTGCTGAAAATTTGGACACAGGCATGGAATTATCGAATAAAAGATTGTTCGTTACATGCAATGCTTGACCGGCAGCATTCATTTTTTCCTTTCTTTTTGCACTGGATACTGCAGTAATTTCAGGATTCGGCTGCGTATTCGAATGTGTATTCGAATGTGTATTATAGGAAAGTAGATTAGGAGGATAAAAATCCATGTTTGGAGTCGGAATTCGGCCGAAATTATCTGGCGTGGGTAATCGATAAGGTTCATTGGTTAATTCCGGACTTGTAACCGGGTTATTATCATTTGTATTATTTAAATCCTGATCTTTTGGCCGGCCAGCTATATGATGCGCTCGCCCAGCCGTTGGTGTTTCAGTATTATAATTAGTAAAACTAGTTGACGGAACCATATCATTAGCTTGATCATCATCTGAATCAATATACGCATTCCAAACTTTTTTCTTTTCACGTTCTCGTTTCTCTGCTTCTTTTTTGCGTCTTTTCGCTCGCAATTCATCTTCATAATATGAATAATATGTATTCTGTCGACTTGGGGCTTTTATTGATCTGTTATCCAATTGATAGTCCGTGTATTCATCATCATCTTCATTGCCATCATCATCGGAATCACTATTCGTGTTCTGGTTATGGTGAATCCTACTAGCATAATATTGTTGGGGTAAGTATTCAAAAGTTGGCTCATCATTAATGGCTTTTTGATTATTTTGAAACGATACATCTCTCTTTGGCTTACGATCCTCAACTTGTTTAGGGGGTTGACTTTTTGACCTTTTCACTTTCTTCTTTTTCTTTTGAGATTGCGTTGCCCATTCATTTTGTAATTGTTGGGTTTGATTTCTAAATAGCAGTTCGTTACGCTGTGCTTGTAATATCTCATCATTCTCATCCCTCTCTCGTTGTGGATATTGAAATTTATAACCTTCATGATACGGATTAGTTGGGCGCTTATGAACCTGATCAGCAATTGGCACCAATGAATCATGAACCACTCGCAACTCCGAATCATATTTCAGCATACCATCTTCATCATAAAAGTAGTCATCGGCATGATGGTCTTCAGCATTCGAACCACCTGAATCTGAATCGGTAATATCAACAATTCCTGTTGTTCTTGTGATACTGGCGCCTAGATGCGATACACGTTTGTTGAAACTGCGAAGCGCTTTGTTGATCTTTTTTTTCTCTGGTTCGGAAGTTACAAAAATGTCGTTGAAAGCATCGTTCGTTTCAGTCGACGTAGCCCCTGTGGCTCCAGCCATCACTGTTAATGCAATAGGTAAAAATTCAAAACGCAGTCGGTAGGTAGGCTGATTGTTTGGGTTGGTGGTGGGTGCTGATGATGGTTAGGAAGTGTTGTTACTTATAAAATGTGATAGGAATAAGAGGTTTGAGGTTTTGGATTTTGGCGTTTATTTTTAAAAATGCAGCAATACTCTTTGGTGTTTGATAGTTTTGACGTACTGCACCTTTTTTCTTATATTTGATGTAAGTAACGAGGACAGAAAAAATATTGTGGGAAGGAAAGAAATTAAGTAAACGAATATAACAATAAAATGTGAAAAAGAGTGATATTTTGGTGGTAATAGCTTTTTTGGGATCCGAAGAACATGGACGTTCTTTTTTTATTTTTTTATTATTATTTTTTTCCCTCTATTATGCAGGATGTTTTACCACTGTATTGTTCTACTTTTTCTTAACATACTCGAACCTGAGACTCTTGTGCTAAATAAGCCTATAAGTTATGCGCATACGATCTAAACCCCATATAATAGCAGAAAAAAAACCAAAAAAAAAAAAAAAGAATAAAAAAAAAACAACAACAAAAACAAAAAACAATTAGTACTAGCTAGTAATAACTGTTCTTGTACATCTAATGGACAGGTTAGTGTAATGAACAATAACAATTGCAACTGCTTGAAAACTTGCAGTAAATCAAAATTAGAAATGATTGAGAAGTTATTAATTAAGTGCAGCTTATTGGATCAAAAAGAAAAGAAAAGGTCCATACGCAAGAGTAAAAAAAAAAAAAAAAAAGTGGGTGGCTAGTCAACGCCATCCACGCACACAGCAATTGGTTTTTTTTTTGTCCTCATAAAAAAACTATGGACAACAAAACCCAACCATATGGTCCACTGCAGTCATGGCAAATCAATATTAGGAGGGGTACGAAAGGATAAACCCGCTGGCTTATACGTGCGCGTATTATAGCAATATTAGGAAGAAAAAAAAAAACTAATAGCACCAGAATTTTTAAGTCAGATCGATATTTTATAATAACAACCAAGAAACAACGTAGCCTAGCAAGTTGCTTATAAGAGACTGTAGCACATTGTCGGAGCTTTATAGCCCAAACGTCTAAGCCTTGTAATTAAATAGAGAGATGGTAGGTGGCTAGAGTAACGAGAGAAAAACCGTTTCAGACAAAGAAGATTGAAAAGTCTCACCTAACTTTTTTTGTTTACATTGCATTTATCATTTGTTGGAAGTTGCGATGTACTCATAACATTAGTAGCGGACCTGAAGATTTTACTTAAAGCAAAAACCTAAAAGATCAATGTTTTAAAGCTTAAAATTTAAATGAAACCTCCATATTCTGCCAACACATTGTGCTTTACCGTTTACCGTTATTCTTAGCGCTTTTAGTATTATTGTTTACTAGCACTCTTTATCGTTAATCTCTAACCTTATTGGTTTATCTAGTAGGGCCTTTACGACTTAGTAGCTAGTTGATTTTTTATAGTAAAAAGCTTATATTGATAAGTTAAGTACAAATGTACCTAAAATCCCCTTATAATAAAAAAAACTCTCAACCACGACAAAGTCGGAACTCCGAATAACTTGGTATCTAGTGATACACAAAATGAGTTGGTTTATCGATTAATGCTTAGGTTGGATAGTAAATATTTTTTGATTTTTTTTTTATGGTAGGAAAAAAGATTTTTAAAGAGACCAGTCCAACCACCAAATAAGACTATAGTCTGTATAGCCTGTCTGGGACTTTTATTATTATAGTGTACTGTTGTGGGCCAATAATATTATTTAGTAGTCAGTCCGTGCTACAACGATCGATCCTTAACTTTGGAATTGAATATATATATTCTATCGATCTCGGTATACCTATTATTGTTTATTATTATTGTCATTAGCAAGTTTAGAGTTTAATAGGGCCGCCTTGAAGTCTTAAATATTACGACGAAGATTTCAAACTTAAAATAATCTTATCGTGAGGTATATTTAAAGCCATCAATCGCCGTCGCTCAATGGGGCCAATGACCATGACATGAGTTGCCGTGGCAAGTGAGCTAACCACTCGTATTTTGGATTATTGTCAGCTTTTTATTCTTTTTATTTTATTGTGTTAATTTTTTGTATTTTTTTTTTTTTCTTGTTGTTCAAAATTTTAACAAGTCGATCAATCGATTGTTTAACGGGATCGACGGTTTTAGTTGCTGTATACGGAGTCAATGAAACAAAAAGTTTCGTACAGCGAAGAGGTTTTTGAACACAATTGAGACCCAACCACCCGTTTTTTTTCTTTTCTTCAATTGATACACTAGCTATAGTACACAAGAGATTTAACTATAGTAGTAACTCATCAATTAGTCTCCACTAATTTTTGGTCTATATTATGGCCCTACCCACCGGAACGTCAAGGGAGATCGTCCGTTCTATCGTTTGGCCAGCCGACTCAAATTGTAAACGTAAATGTAAATAGCGTTAGCAATTGATTCGTACTGGTCTTGAATCATCGGCCCTCCAAACTTTTTTATTATTTCCTTCCGAGATAGATGTCTTGACGTACATAAGAACTAAATTTTGGCTTGACTTTTAAGCTGATTCCTACCCGTCTTAAGTATACAACCGCCAAGCCAACAACGCAGCACACGATGCGTTATTAGTTACTTTGCCTATTTTACCAAAAGTTTATTAATTTACATACCGCGGGAGTAGCTGCGGCTCAAAATTTCAGAAAGCTTAATTATCATGTTATATAATATTCTGCACTCAAAAAAAAAAAATTGCACAACCAAGGCTTTACTGTACTATTTATGTATAAGCAATTAATTGCATATAACTAGAAACGAGTTTATTGGTCCGTGATATAATAAGTTATAACCTATACTTAAATCCACGCAATTTCCCAAGCTTTGCAGGACCAATCCAGGATTTAACTGGTCCATAAGTATGACTTTTTTCGGACACATAAGGCTATGGGTTATACACTAAAAAAAAAAAAAAAAATACTTTATGTACTGTATTCTAATTAATTTGTTAATATTACCATGGCAGTTGCCGCCTATAGATAAATGTCTACAGCCGCATTGGTGAGTTTCCAATGAAACATAAAGATATCATCCACTTGTTACAGTTAACCAATATGTAAACTTATATATAAAGGTTAAATATAAGACAGTATACCAACCGTATTGCAGTTGGGTCCTTAGCAAAGTCCTTGAGTAAGGGTAAGCACGAAATGCCGAACGTTACAATCTATCAATCACCAGAATAATCAGATATTGCCGTTAGACCAAACACCTCCAAATGTCGATCACAAGCCTCCTTTCTTTGAAAGAAACCTCCCAGTAAAAAAAAAAAAAAAATAAATATAAAAAACCCCGGAATTCCGATATTAATCGGACACTCCGGTTTTTTTTTTTTAATTTTTAATTTTTTCGTTCTTTTTCAAACTATGTGTAATTTTCAGCACGCTCCACCAAAAAAAAATTTGAAATCGAATTATCGAATTGGGACAACAGAAAAAATTGGTAAACCGACTAAAATTTTCCACTATAATCCTGTAATTTGGCATATTGCATAAGATACTAACTCAATCATCCATTTTTAACATTCATAATGCCACGACAATTCATCAGTGCCAAAAGACACGCCCGTGCCTCCCCTCCAAAACCATTTATCCCTCAACCAGCATCCACCAAACCAACACTAAGCCAACAATTCACCGCACAACAAAAAGGACAATCACCATCATCACCCAAAAACAAGAAGTGGATTCCTAAACCAGATATCGAAACCAACAGTCAAAAGATCTTCCGACGCCAACAAGAAGCATTAGCCAATTCTAACCAACCTCATTTCCGAGTAGGTACCAAAGAAGTTTATTTCCCACATGCCAAAATCACTTTACTTCGACCAAGTGCCAAACACACTCCATACCAAGCCAAGTTCATTGTACCAAAGAATTTTAACAAATTGGATTTGCGTGACTATCTATGGCATGTTTATAATTTCCGAGCCTTGAATGTCACAACCCAGTTGTTGTGGGGCAGATGGGAACGGGAACAGCCTGGCAGACCACGGTATAGAGCTCCCCAGATCAAAAAGATGACTATTGAAATGGAACAGCCTTTTGTATGGCCGCAGCCAACAGGAGAAAAAGAAAAATTGAAACAATATAGAATCGAAATGCAACAGGAAATGAGAAAGTATGCTGAAGATGTGGATCGAATTGGTAGCGATAAGTTGCGACCTCCAAAGGCATTTGGTGGGATCGTTGGTCCTTATCAGCCAGCTCCTCAACCATTTGTACCAAAGAAATTGGCCAAAAAGATGGCTAATAAGAAAAAAGATGCTGAAAAAGGTGCTAAATATCAAAAGGACTTGGATCTGGTCAAATCACATTTAAAATTATAAAAAAACAACAATGAAAAACTGTACATAAATACCAATTTTATTATAAATAATCGTGCTGTATATATATATATATATATTAAAAACCCCCTAAGAAAAAAAAAAATATGCTAATAAAAAATAATAATAATAATAATATAATCTAAAAACCTAATCCCAAACCGGATCGCAATTGATCAAAGATTGATTCCATTTCTTCAGCGGCATGGTGAATGGATTCGGCAATGTTGTTATCGACTGGCAAAATCTTCATGTAGTTTTCTTCAGTTTCGCCAGCAGCACTCCAGAATTCAGTCAAGTTCTGGCCACCACCATTATAAGCCAAAATATTTGGAGTATCAGCATCAATATCGTTCAAGATATCATCAGTACCATATGCAATCAAATTCTTCTTCAATTGTTCTGGAGTCACTGCACCAGCAGTACCAAACTCAGAATCAGTAGATGGTTGCAAGGACAAGAAATAAGTCAACAACCCGCAAATATGTGGAGATGCCATGGAGGTACCAGACAACGTGGCAGTAGCTCGGTTAGAACCAATGTAGGTAGATAAAATATTAACACCTGGACCAAAGATATCAACACATTTACCATAATTTGAAAAGTATGCTCGGTCATCACTCAAGGCAGATGCACCAACAGTGACTGCGTTTTCAGCAGAAGCTGGAGAGTAATCGCATGCATTAGCATTATCATTACCAGCAGCAACTGCAAAATGTAAACCAGCCTTAACTGCTGCATTAACTGCGATATCTAAAGATGGTGATTTGCCGCCGCCCAAAGACATATTCGCAGTAGCACCTTTGTAATTCTTCTTGGACTTTGAATCTTTCACATGTTCACCAGCAGCATATTCAACACCTTTGATAACATCGCTCATTGAGCCACTGCCATTAGATCGCAAAACCTTGACAGCAACAATACTAGCCTTTTTGGCAATACCATACTTCTTACCACCAATGGTACCTGAACAATGAGTACCATGACCATTACCATCTTCATCAGCATCGCCAGTTGGGATGGTTTTACCCCATTTAGCTCGACCTTCAAAGTCATCATGATCAACATTAGCACCAGTATCAATGACATATGCAGTGACACCTTCACCGCCTTCGTTATCATACAAATACTTGTTATAAGTGCCTAACGATAAAGGATCTCGATGAGAAACTCGTGCCAAACCCCATGGAGCATCGTTTTCAGAATCAAATTCGTTAATACTAACTCTTGAATCTGGTTCAACATATGCAACAGCTGGATGCCGTCGAATAACTTCCAAAGTATCTTTATGGAATTTACCGGCGTAACCTTTAAACTTGTCGCCAATGCTGAAAACATTGAATAACCCAGATGCACCGCTTAGTAGGGCATGCTGTTCGTTAGATCGTTTTAATAAAGATAAGGTGTCTTTATGAGTGTTTTCAACCCACAATCGATGGTCTAGCGCCATAGATTCGTCGACATCGTCTTTAAAAACAACAATATAAGAATCTTCAATGACATTTCGAGATGCAACTTCACTAGTGTGCATTGGAGCAACACCATTAGAATATGATCCGAATTCACCGGCAATGGCGGATCCATCTTCAGCAAATTTCTTTAGTGAATCCATGCTGTGTGGAATGACAAGCGCTTGTGCTAACGCCACCAATGGTAGCGCAACTGCGATTTTTGAAAACTTCATAATAATAATAAAAATAAAAAATACCCTTTTTCCTTTTGTTCTATACTAGCTGTTCAAATACCTTGATGATTGGATTATTGAACAGTGGGTTGATGGTTGTATAAAAAAAAAAAAAAAAAAAAGTTGGAGTCAAGGAGACAAAAAGAGGAGGTTTGGTTGTTTATATACCGTTTTTGAAGCTTTTGCGCTGGGAGGAATGATAAAATAATTGTTGTTGTTGTTGTTGTTGTTGTGCTGCTGATAAGGAACTATACCCACCCGCCACTGATACACAATACGTATTAAAACACTTTAATTTGTAGCGCGCTAGTTGATACAAATTTGAATTTCCCAACGATCTAGCCTATAGAAATAGAAGCTTAAAATATAAAGGTTATAAAATGTTTAAAATTAGGCAATAGAAATGGCGATCAGTTGCCCCAAAAGAGGGTTGTTGTTTTAAAAAAAAAAAAAAAAAAAATTAGAGTGGCGTTTATATTCTATACGTTTGAATGGATATTTTGATATGTCTATGTAGATGTGTTTTTTATTATTGCAATGTAGATTGGATCAATGACCAATTTCAATCAATTGTCCTGATAATCATATATAATCAATATTGTGGGAAGATCAGTTAAGTTTATGCCCCACAATTTTATTCTGTGTTGGGGAGGAGCAGTAAAACAATGCGCTAAAAACTCAAGCCCCGAGATCTGCCACGCCAAAAAAGTTTAAAATGTGCACTGTGCAGTAATGACGCAGCAAGTAATTCACGCGCTTGGTTCCCATATTATCTATTTGAGCAAATTAAAATTGGTAGGCGGATTAAGGCTCCGACCTCAACTCATACACTGGGCTGGTAAAGAGATCATGCTTTATTATTTTTCTTTTATATATGATGCTGATTTCAAACAAAAAAAAACAACGCCACAGTTATACAAAATCCACGCATAATTGAAAGTCAATCTTTGGGAGTTTGAAGTCTAACTTACACGTGACCACGTGGTTTGACTAATAGAGGATGTTGCAGCTCCCTGGTTTCGACATAACTACGAGTCGTGTTAGAATTCCCGTGATATCAATATTTTGTTTAATTTGCAATCGATCATTATATGATTGTAGTATTAATTAAGGAGATCTTTGATACGCCGCAAGATCGCCAATTACCCACTATTACTAACCCCCCTTTTTAACTTTTAAAATTACTCACTGATCGATTCTAGCCTAGGTACCAGGATTTTGAATTTTTTTTTTTTATCAAAACGCAATTAAGTTAACCCCATAGTGGCGGATGTCTAAATAAAAAGTTACAAGTAGTGCCCTACCATATATTTGCTACTTTTGTACAATTTATCCTTTTGAATCAAAACCGTTATTCTATTTTCTTAGTAATTTGTAAACATGGATCAAAAATTAGTTCCTATTTTAATTAGGCTTCGCTATCCGACAGGAGGACTGTTTTGTAGTAATGTTTATATTTGATTAATGTACCCAATATAATCCAAGCTGAGGGGATCGATTCATGCGCATACTGGATAATACGGTCCGATCGCTGTATTCCACCGGCATTGCTTCATCTCCACGGATATAAATAAGAGTGACAGGTACCAAGGATTTGATTTACCTTATTAATTATTCTTCGTGAATTGGGGTTTAAGGGGGCTTTTCGTGGTTAGCTGATCAATGAGTACGTATTCGTTCGTTTGCTTTGTGTTCTTTTTGGAACCATATTTACCGTAATATATACGAAAATCCATGTTTAATTACCGGGGTCTAGAACAAAATCTTTTAAAAAGTATAAGCCACCAAACTATTTATAGCGGTACTAGTGCTTGAGATACCGATCGATATAGAGGCACATGAACTTATTATTATCCACGTAAGTACCAATTAACTCATTTGAAAACAACAAAGATGATCGTTGGAAAACTTGGTACCTTAAAGTTATTAACATTTATACCTTGCTACGTATGTGATAGTATACTTTAAATCCATTGACTACATGTAAACGGTTTGTTTGATCGCTTAAATTCTGAAACATTTTTATGACTATATAATACTGTAGCAACTAAAATCCAAGACGTCGTGATTTTTAGCCCCCTATTTCAACTAAAATCCGTTCTTAAAACCAACCAAAGTACGTACCTGAGAGATTTTTTATACCAAGCCTTTGAAATTATGGGAAATTAGACTTATGGCTTCTTCATTGGTTCAAACATCTATATATTTCTCGGATCCGTGGAAATGGCAACAGGTGAGGAGCTATTCTGCAATATGAGTCTTTGTAGTGTAGTTCAGAGCTTCCAATTCCACATTATACTTAAATTTACCTCCTGGACCCAGGTGTGAGTGCATAAAAGGACAAAACAGATCTCTTGTGTGATTCTAGCGAATAGAATTGTAGATTGATCTGATAAACCCGATTAAGAAAGAGCACACGGGCGTTAGGTGGGACCGTAAGCACAATTCACCGTCAAGTGCTTATATCGGATGTGCTTATAAATGTATAAACTAAAATTTAGCGTGCAGCACGCAGTGCGCAGTAAATCGGTTAAACGCCGGATCGGTTCGAAAGTACCAATGAGATAAAACAACGGGTGAGCAGAGGTTTTGAATTGTTGACTGGTTTAGGTTGACGAATTGTTTCCATGATAAGGTTAGAATAGTTTATCTGCCAAAATCATTTCCAGCTGAGAAGAAAAAAAGGTTGGTAACGTTTTATACTGGAGTCTATCGGGGTTCAGGCTAGACTGGGTCTTCAGGGCAGCGTATACTTATTAAGTAAAAACGCTTTAATATTTCACCAGAGAAAAATCGGTCTCAACCCTATTACACAAGGTATAAAGCAGCAAGTTCTGCAGCTTGTCTTATTGTATGGCGTGTTCATTGCACTTGCAATATAATACAATTGGATGTTGTATTCTGAACGAATGCTTATAAGACTTGCTAATTTCGCGGTCTATCTACAGGTCTGCACCTTTGGTTTTTTAGTCTAACATGATTGAAATGGTATATGTAATCAAGAATTGAGCCCTTATAGTTTGTTCGTTATTTGAATATTATGGCTAATGCGCATGTTAAGACTGTGCTCTTTGTGAGTGATTTCTTTGCTGATAAGATTATTTTTTTCAGCTCCAGTAGTTTGTACATTATTGAGCTTAATTGACAATATATTACGCTGTTTAATCTTCGTTGTCCACTCATAAAATATAACATCATACGATCCAAATAAATCGTCAGTAAAAAAAAAAAAAAACAATTAGCTAGAAGTTAATTTAGTGCAAATATTAAATGACTTGTACAACGGAGATATTTAACTATAATCTTACGAAACAACTAATGATACCTTCTGACGTGGTGTACTCACAAATAAGTGCTATTTAATTTAGGTAGTTAATATCTGAAAATATAGTGTTGTGACCGTCTTCGGTATCCACTGATCATACGCGTACAAATTAAGAACAAACGTATATCCCTGAAGCAGATGAGCATGACTTTGATTATCAACCCCACACTATGCCGCACCGATCGAGTAACTTGTATTTCAATTTGAACCTTGTGTTTTATTTGTAAAAAACCAAGAAAACCCAAGACTTTTTAATTAAACCATTAGTACAAAGCGCCGCATTAAGTAGCCTCGTCTCCCACACAAATTCATAGGGCAATGAAATAGTAGTGGCTAAACTTTATTCTGGTGCGTGTTGTAGTTTTTCGTTTATTTGGGTCAATGGTATTAAAACCAAATTTTATCTGTTAAATACGATTATGAAGTTAGAATTTAAGTTTAAAGTGAAAAAAAAAAATTAAAAAAAATTAAGCATCACACGCGGATAAATATTCATACTGCTGCAAAAATACCCAGTTTTTACAAATTTCAATGGATAGATCGATTAATCAGTTATTACAAACCTAAGTTCAGCCTATCTCACCAAATATTTACCTTAAATATAATCATGAGCTGTATACGACATATACTCTCTTCCTAAAATTTTCAAGCCCATGTCCATGGTCATATTTTAATAATAAATCAGTTGTATTCTCATTTATTCCATTCGGGACCCCATTATCAGAGCTCTATTCCATTGATATCACAAAGATTTCGTTTTATTGAAATTGGCAAACTCTTGGGTCCAACCTTTTTGAATATTTTTTTAATTTCACTACGCTACTCTCGCCCATAGTGTTGTTTTTCTTTTCTAGTCTTTATTTGGATCATCCCCTTGTCTCAGATCTCAGACAAAGCATCTGATTTTAATACACGTCTGATAAGCTTTCCATCTAATCCGGCATCCGCATTCTACAGTTGATCCTTGAGTGAATTTTTCCTTGCCAATATTTTTATCTACCCATAACAATAATATGAAAACAAAACAAAACAAAAAAAAAAAAAAAAAAAAAAAAAAAAAAAAAAAAAAAAAAAAAAAGACCTTTATCATCTGTTTTTTACCATCCTTTTGTCTCGATTCTCTCTTATCCGCCATTGTTTACTAATTTCTAACTGCATTATAATTTAATATTATTAACGTCTTTTCTTGTCCTTTGATAAGTGATCATAATAACTACATCCTCCTCTTAAGATTTTATTTTCATTACTCTTCTCGGCAGGTACAATTTTAATTTATTCTCGATTTAAATAAATACCTTCATATTCGTCCAATTTCATACAATTTTTTATTTTTATTTTATTTTTCATTCATTCAAACACAACTAATACAATAAGAATAACACAATGAAGTCTGTTTTATTGAGCACAACTTTGTTAGCCGCAATTGCCTCTGCCGTAACACAATTTGGTTTAACTGTCATTCGATCTGGCTCAGTCGTCCAAAACGCCCCAGTCAACATTGAAGGCAACTCAGTAGTTGCTGGCGGGTCAGGGTCAGGATTTATTGGTACCTTGGAAGATGATGGCACAGTCACTTTACCAAATGGTGAACTAGGCGTCGACCCAGCTTCATCTGCATTGACTGTTGTCTCAGCATATATGGATGGCTCTTTCAGTAATGTTGGTGGATATTTAGCTTTGGACGATTCTCAATCTTTTACAGTTGTACCAGATGATTCTGGCAAATATTTGCTTTACGCTGGATCCAATACTGATCCAGGCAGCATCCCTGTTGCATTGAGGTTTGAGGAGCAAGGTGGTAACACAAACACAACGACCAACTCCACTGCTCCTCCAGTTATTAACGGTACTGTTGTTACTTCTACTCCAATTGGTGGAGCCGGCACAGAGCCAACTGCTACCGCAGTTGATCCAGGTACCAGTGCTGGTGCCGGTGCCGGTACCGGTACCGGTTCAGATTCAGGTTCAGGTGCAGGAGCTGGTCCAGGAGCTGGTCCAGGTTCAGGTCCAGGAGCTGGTACAGTGCCAACTGCTACCGCGGGTGATCCAGGTACCGGTGGCGGTGCTGTCTCCACCATCACTCAATATGGTCCATGTCCAGGTCCAGATTGTAGCAAACCAACCGCCACTATTGTGTGTCCGGGACCGAACTGTTGTGATGGCAAGCCTTGCGGGTCAGAGCCAGCTCCAACAGATTGTGTTGGTCCAAACTGTGCCCCACCAGCTGCTGGTAGTCAAAACCAAGTCAATGGTGGTGGTTCAAAAGCTGTTAACGGTGCTGTCGTTTTGGCTGCCGGGTTTGCTGCAGTTTTATTGTAAGCCGAATGATTTTTGTGTGGTAAACTTTTGATTCTTGATTAATTATTATTCTTTTATATATATATAATTTTTTTTTTTCAATTCGTTAATTGAATTATAGATTTTGTTCAATTCTTGGTAAATTTAAAAAACATAGACGATTTATTTTTATTATTATAATTATTCTTATTATTATAGACCACAATTTGAAAAGCTATATAATTTTTTTAATTTTTAATGTATTAATTCCTATTAACCAATTTTTGTAAACTTGTTTATAAAAATGCTTAATTTTTCAATAAGCAAATCAACGCCGCATGAGGCTCGAACGGTGGTGTAGCAAATCCAAGTATGTCCAAGTGACAGCTTAGAGTCAAGTGCCCCTAACTACACCATAAACCACTTTGCACCATCAATAGTCCCACTGTTGCTTAACTTTTTAATAAGTCTAAGCTCTATATTAAACAAAGCCAATTGAATAAGAGAAAAAAAAAAAATAAAGGCCAATGCAATTAACTTAAATTTACAATATTACCTGATGATAATTGAAAAAAACAACATTTGTTTACAGATTCAGCGGTTTAAGCGTGCGAGTTTTTTTTTTAAAGGACAACCCCGATTACCTGCTCACCTCCAATTAGATAATAAAAATAATAGCGGGGAACGGGATTTTCGTGCGCACCACCCTAGGCGCTACAGCAGAGTTTGAATTTTTTTTTAACCGGGTCAACTCGGTACACGTAGAATACTACACATCAGATATAGAAACAGGCAGCGTATATGCGTAATACACTTGATACACTACCCTGGACCAGTTTAGACAACAACAACAACAACAACCTGCTTCCATATAAATCGTTCACGTACAATATAAATATCAAACCATCTCCACCAATTTTTTTTTATTTTTATATTTTATTTTTCACTTTTTCAAATACTTTCTTATCAAAACACAATTTTTAAAAAAATGTCCGGTTTAATTCCAGTTGTCACCAAGAACGCTCCAGTCCCAGTCGCTGCTTACTCCCAAGCAATTAAAGCCGGTGGCTTTGTCTACATTTCTGGCCAAGTTCCTCTAACCCCAGACTCCAAATTCGTTCAAGGTGGTAAAGAAGATATCAAAATCCAGACCCGACAAGTTTTGGACAACTTGAAGGCCGTTGTTGAAGGTGCTGGCTCATCTTGGGAAAAATTGGTCAAGTTGAACATTTTTATCACTGATATGGGCCAATTCAGCAAAGTTAACGAAGTCTATGCTGAATATTTTACCACCCACAAACCAGCTCGATCCTGTGTGGCTGTCAAGACTTTACCATTGGACGCCGATGTCGAAGTTGAAGCAGTTGCTTTGCAATAAGTATATAAAGAATAATATATATATAAAAAAAAAAGGGAAAATATTTATATATTTCTTTTTGTATAATAAATTATTAATACTATTAAATTATTAAAACTGTTTCTCTAGTTGTCGATCCCATCTGCTTGAAACATTTTCAAAAATTTGATATTTTGATCCATCAATTGAACTACCCCTTGACCATTATACATTGCGCTGATGCTATTAGAAACTTTGGTCAACCCCTCTTTGGCAACAATTGCTCTTAAAGTCGCCATTAATTTTGGGGAAAATTCAGTGTACCACCGGTGGTTCCAAGCAATGAGCCGCACAACTATATCCAAGTCAGCCACCGGTTGTTTACCATGATTATGGTTCGACATTTGATATTCCAATAATTTGGCCAAAACTCGATGGCTAAATTTCAGTCGTAATGATTGGTTGAATGCGTCAATTGCTTCTTCTTTATGTTTCAACCGGTATGCCACCATGCCCAAAATTTCCCATTCCAAACCACTCTTTTCATACGGCATTTGTTGCGATTTTGCTTGAACATAGTTGCTCTTCCATACTGTATACACTCGTAAATCTTCATACAGCACCATAAACAAGTTATCCAACCACCGTTCACATAAACGCTTGTCTTTCAATTCACCAATAATGCCATTACTCTTTGATGGCGGTAAATCAGATTCTTCCTCGACCGCAGTGGCAATTTGTTTATCTACTACTGCAGTGATACTACTTTCATCGTTATTACTCCCTTCAGCGGGGTTGTTAACAGCACTACTCCTTTGACGTTCTTTTCGGTACTCTTCTTCCATCACAAATACTCGTGATCTGGTTCGTAACAGCTCATCCCACCCAACATGTGAAACCAATTCAGTTAATAGATTATATGCTTTGGCAAACGTAGCTCGTAACGTTGGCGCAGGCAATTTCAACAGATCTGGGTCAACATTATCTTGTTCATTTTCCACACTCTGGGCAGCCCACACTTCATCCATCACCCCATCAGTTGGTAGTGGTAAATGGACTCGGGAAGGTTTGGGCATTTGATGTGTATCCAAATCATGATATGTGAACATTGGACAACTATTCAAAGTCAACAAAGCTTGGTCAAAATCTTCTCGTGCAGTGTATACTTGGACTAATGTTTGCCATGGTAAGAATTCACTTGGTGATGAATTGACCGCTCGAATGGCACAATCCAATGCCAAGTCTAGCCTCGATTTGTTTTTGCAGAATTCCGCTTCCAATCGCAATAGATCAGAGTCTCTAGGGTTTTTTCTGATACCCTCACTCATTGCTTTAACTGCTTCCACTTCTTTATGATATGCCAGCAGTACTCTAGCTTTGATTACAGCAACTTCTGGTTCATTCACCAACAATCGTTCCAATATCTCTAACGATTCTTTATACATCCCAGTGGCTTCTACAAATTTCATAAACCCATCAACCATATAGTTTTGGGTTAAACTAGGTACTTGAACCTCACTAACCGACCCCACAATTGGCCCCAGGCTAAATAATCTTTCAAAACATTCCAAAAATAATTTACAGGATTCTTTAGTTAGCGGGTTTAGTCTTCTACAACAAGTGACATAATAAACATCATCATCACAGTACAACAAGGCTCGTAACATTGCACTCATAAAAATTTCATCCCATTGCTGATCATTTATTTCTTCATGTTGTTTTTCGCCCCTATCATCAATATAGCATGTTTGTACCGTCCCTGGGATCATTGCAGTGACTCGAATATCAGTTTTTGAAAACGCATTAAATGTGCAAAAGACACCAGAAATTACTTTCCACCCCGGGTGTTTGCCAAACCATAGTTGGTTTTCACCCAAACTGAAGGTTAATGTGTTGACATATGCGGCAATTGAGGCGCTACTTGATGTGTCGACCCCTGTGACATAATGATAGGTACCGTTGTCCTTAGTTTTTGGGATTTGTTTGGTGATATGAACCAAATCTGGCGGTCCTAGTTCTTTAAAAGTTGGTAGGCAATTGGTTCGTGCAATGATCGACTCACCAACTTCTGTTTCTAATACCTCTGGAATCGACATGTATATCATGATATTTTACTGTTAGAAATGAGGTGCTAGTGTTTGTCGTGTGAAAATAAATTCACCTCCCAATATTTATTTTATTAACAACGTGGCGTATTGAAATTTTCTGACACCTAAGCTTTTATTTTTTATTATTATTTTTTTTTTCAAACGTGTTTTAAATTATCATACTGAGCCCCATCTTCTACTTAAGTTTAATACTTGAGTTTATAATAACACATTTATAATTTTATAATACAAACATACATAGTTATTTACTCTGAGCTTATTTTCTTGTAAATAAAAATACGCGGTTCTGTATGAATTAATTGATGCCATAACCGCAAAAAGTCCTGTTTAAACCCTTTAGTCCTTCTAATGTGATAAACTAGTTTATCCAAGTATTCATTCCAATCTTCAAAGACATCACTAAACTGTTGGTTGATGAACGAGGTATTGACACTACTGAACGCTTCAACCTGATGGATTTTTTCCCATTCAAACCCGTCAACGCTTGGGAACACGTTAGATGTTGTATGTGCGGTAATTAAATAATCAAATGTGGGCCAAATTTGTTCCAATTTATTGGCATCTTCCGTCTTATCGTAAACAACGTCTGGGTGGATTTCCGCAAACCGTGATGCACCAGTCATACAAGTTGGTACGTCTAAATGAACAATTGCATTGGTATTATTAACAAGTTTGTTGAATTCTACCAAAGCTTGGCCCCCTGGATAATTATTTGAACTAATTCCTAATTTCACCCCCGAAATGCCAAAAGAAATCAAACATGTAAATACCATGAAATAAGGCACGACTTTGTAAACGACAAATTTGTTTCTTCTATCGTATATTAACGCCATTGCCTGTGCGCATAGTAATGACAAAACCGGCATGATGTAAACAATAAACCGCCATTCTTTATGTGGCTGAATGGAATAAATCAACACATACAATAATGAGCTGGCAGCCAAAATTCGTATTGATTGTCGTCCAGTTTGGTCAACAAACAACCCAATTGGTGCAAACCCTAGTAAAACAGGATTGTTACTTAAATTTGGGAGATGCGTGGAAAAATATGCATGGAATGGTTCAACGCCCCAATTCACACTCTGTCCTTGTACTACATTGTATAAAAATCCAACAACCTCAGGAATCATTGGAAATTGTTGCCACATGACGGAGTCCAAAAAGATGGAGGTTAACCCGCCAATTCCTGCACCCCTCAACCCTCGTCGGATCACGCTACCAATGCTGATTTTTTTGCAAACCAATAATACTAAAGCCAGTGATCCACATAGCACTAATAATTCCGATCTAAACACTACTGCAGCGAAAGTTAATGTAGTTATAGCTGCAGCAAAATGTCCTTTCAAAACTTGACAAATGGCCAAATTGGTCAATGGGAACGCAAACATGTTTGGCAAAGTTCTTGAGGCATAAAACATGACATGGAATTGGATTGATTGGAATAATGCAAACCAATATCCAATTCGTTTGCCATGGTTGGCAACATTGCAACTTTCTACCGCACAGTGTCGAATTGCAATCAAGGAATATCCATTAATCAGCCCTAAAACCCCTCTTACCATCAATTGCATGTCGAGTTTTGTTTCTGCAATATTAAACATTTGGAATGGTTTGCAAATCATACTAACAATGAATGCTCCAACAAATGTTCGTGGCACTACCCCGGGGAAATCGAGATGATCATACTTTTCAATGTCTGCCCCATAGTACAAAAAATCATGCATCGCTTGTAAATTGAATGATTCTTCAACTTTAGAAAATGGGGCCACAATCGTAAAAGCAGCTATTATTGTGACCAACGCGTAGTCAACATAGTCCACTTTCATTGTTGAACTATTAATACTTGACAAGTATGGAGAGAGTGGCACAAATATATAGAGGTTATTTGGATTTTAATTTTTTCTTTCTTTTAATGTGATAATTTGTTTTAATATATCGGGAAGATTACAAAATCCCGATACCGACCTTGGACAAAAACAATTCAAACAAATAGGTACGCTACAGAAATGCGGCTTAGCATTTTTTATCTGCAGTTAATTATTAGTTGTATATATTTTTTTGTAGTTTTTGATAGTAGGTTTCATGCCAAAAAACGTTGGCGCCGCACGACTGAAGAATAACTCCTTATCACAGCTTGACCAACTAAAATAACTGCTTTTATCTTTAGTTTTTTTTTTTTTTTCACTGTTGTCATCGGCTTGAATAAAATTTATTTGCGACTCAACTGCAGGGGAAAGGCCCCTTTAAGCCCGGCTAGATATATTACAGCATTTTTCACTTACGTATACACATATTTTCGATTAATCGTGCACTACGCGTATTACTACGTGTACGTGTACGTGTACGTAGACGTACCATTATTTTTTAAATATTTTCACCGTTATTTTTGAAATAATGAATTCACCATAATAATTAATGTTTAGAAGTATTGTAACGAAAGATATATTTAAAACTTTAAAGTTAATATTTTGTTCAAAAAAAAAAAAAAATATCAAATTAAAATTACCTATAAATAAAATAAGACCAAAACCGAATATATAAATAAATAAAGAAAATAAATAAACAAACAAATCATGACCAGTTAATTTAAAGTTCCGTTATTGTATTCATCTACAATCTGTTGGAACATGTGGACGGGAGGGATTCGACTTGTATCACGTTTAATTGCTTTTGCGATTCCATTAAGTGAAGATACCCCAGCCAAATTTTTGTAAATCTCATCAGCTCTTCTAAGCATGAGTTGCAAATTATCATCACCACCGATTAAACTTTTCACCCACTCCAGTTCGTTGATCCGGTGAATTCGACGATAATAGAACTGGCTTTCTATATTATTTCGCCACCTCGAACCATATTTTTTCTCCATGGACTTAACTGAGGGTGATAGTAGATTTAAACCAGTATGCCATTCTTTCCAAGCATCTGTCACAGTTTTGATATTTCGATTAAACTTGTAAGTTGACGGTGCTGCAGCTTGTTGTTCTTGAGATGAAGGTGTTACATCCTCTTGTGGCTGTTCATGAACCGTTTGCAACTCTGAATTTTCTGGGTGTAAATGTCGGTGGGGATTATGGTTTTGATGATGGTTTCTTCTTGCATTTTGAGCGTTGAAATTATTTGGTGCTTCACCCCTTGTCAAAGATGTTAACATTTCACTGGAACGACTGGAAGTAGTTTGCATATCATGTATAAGAGCATCTCTTTGTATTTCTCTTTTAGCCTGCTCTTTCAAAGCCGATTCTATTCTGTCCAATCTGGCCGAAATATTCTTGGATTCAGCTATTCCTTCTTTGAGGGTCTGCAAATCAGCACGAATACTGTTTATATCACTAGACATTCCAACAACTGTATGGTTAGTATTATCCACAGCATTTGTTAGTTCAGGTACTGCATTTGACGCTTGGACAGACCATGGGATAGCCTGGTCTTTGTTGGCTTCAGGTACTTGAACTTGTTTAGCAAATTCATGAAATGCCGCAGTTCTAAAAACAGGATGTTTAAACATTGGCAGGTTTGGGTAAAGTGTAATAAGAACTGCTGCATCTTGTAAAAGTACTGTTCTGAGTTTAACGAGCATTTTTAAAAAACCAACTGCTGCAATATCATCATTCGCATGATTTACCCCCAGGAGTCGGTTCTGGTATAGGTACACCCTTAAATCCTAAATATTTGTCATCATTATCTGGATTCTCATCATTTGCACTTGAACCTTCTTCTTGATCTGCTTCCTCATCACTTTCACCAGGGTATTCAAATAGGTTATCATAATCGTCATCACTGGTTTGTTGCGCACGGCCCTCTCGTCCTGCAATCGCACGCAGAAAATCTTCATCATTATATAAATCATAATTTTCCTCCTCCTCCCACTCACCATTCTTCACTCCGTACATCCAATCTAGCCATTGACTTGCTTCTGGAAAAATAATTCGCTTAAGACTAGCCGGTGGTATAACCGTGGCACGTGTTAAAAGATAGTTTTCATTTTTTTTAAACCCAGCTGCCGCTCGTGCACCTTTGTATGGGACCGATGTCAAATAACAGCTATTACTTGCATTGGCATTCCATCGCCTCAATCTCTGGATCTCCGCATCACGGACACCTGAATCTGAAAGAATTGTGGCACCAGCTCCTCGATTATGAGTGTAATGTGAAGATGGAACCCGTGCTGCTTTATACATTTCTTTCACACGGCTAAGTTGTTGACTATAACCAATTGGAGCTCCATGACCTGGTGATTCTGTATCTTTCGGATACAAACCACGACCTTGAAATAATGGAATACGATGCCAGCCTCTTTTAGTTCTGAAATCAGGGAACTTTTCTTCGCGTGATGGCATCTTGTAATTTTTATCTTTTGGAACTTTGGTCCAACCAAATCGCTCAAATAATAGCATAGCAACAGAGCTAACTAAACAATGTGTAACTTTTTTATGTCGAGCTGCCGGTGCTGTATCTTTACGTCCATTTTTATTATTCGGTTTGCCAGCTTGGGTTGAATTGGTTGAAAGAACATTGAATGGCGTGACATCATTGTCTTGAGATGCATCAACATAACACAAATCAGCGAGTTCGATACGTCTTGAATTTTCACCTCGAAGCAAACAATTATTGCCGTACAAAAATATTGATCGATCTCTTATTAGTAGCCTATCTCGTTCAGCAAGTTTCAAAGAAATTTTGCATATTTTTGCCAGGCCATGCTTATCGTAACCATCTTGATCCGGTCCAACCCCACAGTCTGTCTAGTTTCTACGATTTCGAGTGGCAGAATCTCGCACACTGCAAGCCAATAACGTCTTCAACGTTTCACTTCGTGGGTGTTCTGGTATAACTCCTGTTCCAAACATACCTGTTGCCTTTTGATATTTAAAAAGATCAACCAAAGCTGCAACTTCTGCAGATAACGAGCTAAGTTTGACTTCTTTCGCGTTTTCATCACTTGGACCTTGGTGTTTGGGCCGCACTTTTCTACCAACACATTCACCTGCAATATATTCAACAACTTTACTTGGTGTTACTAGAGCGGTATAACCTTTATTTTGGCACCATGCTTCAAAATTTTGTTGTTTGGGCAAATACTGTTTTTTAGTGTTCACATTCCGCCTAGTTCTGTATTGAGTTGAAGCTTCTCTGCGTATCATCTCATTTGTTCTTTGAAGTTCATATTGTTGGTTCATTTCCATTCGGTTTTGCTGTTCAGAATATCGCCTTAGTGCATCCAGGTCCGTTACACTGAGACCCACGGGTTGAGTGTTGTTGGCCGCTGTATTGATCATGTTTTGTCTTCGCCTAGCACCACCACCACCATCAGAAGGTGCTGGGTTTGCATAAGTAGTTGAACGTCGTACTCTCGCCATAGTGAAAATAAAATAAATACATTAGCATTGTTTGTTTTTATCTTATTTTTATTTTTTTTAACTAGTGTGATTTTACATCAGATGATGGTTACCTGAGCATAATTAATATATATTAATTTTTGATTAAGCGCGCGGCTCCGGGAGCTAGCCTCCTTGGTGGCCCTGGTCATTACCACATGATCCTTGTCACACCCAACGAAATTTTAAATGGAAATTTTTTTTTTAATATAGCGAGAAGGTTACAGCTCTAAATCCCGATACCGATCTTGGAGGACAAAAGCCAACTCAAACAAATAAGTACGATACACAAATGCGGCTT
>JAJLUN010000094.1:0-60515 GCA_030564365.1 Blastobotrys arbuscula | reverse complement strand
TTTTCAAGCATTTTAAAAATACGACGTGCCTATCCAATGAGTAGTTCATCACCAGGCACATCACTGATGAAAAGTGAACCGCCCGCGACAGACCTGGTTGATGAGAGCGATATAAATAATAACATGCCGAGTGGTAGCAGTCTTTTTTCGACACCAAAGAATAATAATAATGATACCAATAACAATAGTTTACGAATAGATACAGAGATAAAGCAACCAGTTTTAAACGACAAGAGTAGTAAAACCAATACAGTAGCTGGGTCGTCGCCAAAAAGAAAACGATCTAGTATAGGCCTTCAGAATTATCCGTTAACTTTTGCAACAAACCACAGTAGGGCTGTGGCGGATCAAGTAAAAGTTAAGTTAGAAGACGATGGCTCGAATGACGACGACACAGATAGTAATGAACCAGAGAAGAATGCCATATCAGACGAATCCAAAGTTTCGGCATACGCGAGGTTAGATTTCAATGAGTTTACATTTTACGTCCAAACTTTACAGGTAATGTTGGGCCGTCGAGCTGAAAATGGTAGTGGGATGGTGGATGTTCATTTGGGTCCTCAAAAGGCGATATCAAGAAAACACGCCAAAATTTTCTATAATTTCGGGAATCAAAGGTTTGAGTTATCGGTACTGGGGAGAAATGGTGCGTTTGTTAAAGATCAGTTTGCGCCGATGGATACTACTGTTGCTTTGGCAGATGGTGATACAATACAAATCGGGGAGATTACTTTTTCATTTGTTTTGCCAACTACTCCTCTGACGGAGAAGCAAAAACGAGAAAAGGTCGAAGCTGAAGCTGCTAAAATTGCAGCAGAAGAAAAAGCCAAAAAAGAAGAACAAGAACAAGAAGAACAAGAACGCATCAAAAAGGAAAAAGAGGAGGAAGAAAAGAAGAGAAAAGAAAAGGAAGAAAAAGAGAGGCAGGAAAAGTTGGAAAAAGAACGAGCTGATGCAGAGGCTGCTGCTGCTGCGGAAGCGGCTGCTAAGAATAAGAAAAAAGAACCAGCTAAGAAACAGCCGAAAAAGGAGTATACATTGGAAGAGATTCCTGTCGAGTATCGAGAGAAACCACCTCATTCTTACTCACATTTAATCGCATCAGCTTTGCGAGAGCGTAGTGGGGAAGAAAAATGGTTATCATTATCAGATATTTATAAAGCTATTCAGGAACTGTTTCCTTATTATAAATATTGTCCAAATGGGTGGCAGAATTCGGTCCGGCACAACTTATCTTCTAATAGAGCATTTAAAAAGCTGGGTAAAAATGAAAAAGGGTTCATGTGGGGGATTGACGAGGAATATTTCTTGGAAAAAGAACGCCAACGTCAACGAGCGGCAGAGAATGCGCGATTGAAAGCAGAAGCTCAGGCAAGAGCTCAACAACGTATCCAGTCACTGCCTCAACCAGTTACGAATCCATCTGTTCCTAGTGCTACAACAACATCAACAACGCCAACTGCTGCTAAACCTTTTATTAATAATACAGCGGCACCAAAAACAGTCTCTCAAAAATTCGATTCAAAACCCCCAGTCGAGCCAACCGCAAATACTAACAAGAAAGGACAACAACATCCACCACCTCCTCCTGCTTCACGCATTAATAATAAACCTACGATTACTAACCCAACGAATACTAACCCAACTAACTTAAGCATTCAGGACCAACTGGCTGCAAATCTACAAAGCCGTAAAACTGGTACCTCGAAGCCACCTGCTAGAGCACCTGCAAAACCAGCTAATAAATCTACTAAAAGTGATGCTGAATCGTTTAATAAACTATCACCAAGCGCTCGGCAAAAATTAACTCATGTGCAGCATACAATTTTGAAACGCGTTCCGGCGGGGACAAACCACCATGCAGTATTGCAGGCATTGGCAAGTGCGTTATTGCAAGGTGCTAGATCTCAAGGTGGTGATATCACTGCTAATATGGAAAAGATTTTGAGTGATAAGACACAATTATTGGCAGTTTTATCATCAAGTTTGCAAAAGATTCGACAACCAAGCAGTCAGTCGCAACCCCCTTCTCTGCCTAAACATGGCGGTACTGATACTACCAGCAATACTAATGATAATAGTGGTATAAGAAATCCACCGTTGCCGCAGTTGAACCGCCCACGATCGGTATATCCTGCCGCACGCAATGCGGCGTCTGGGTTCAAGCCGCCTCCACCACCTCCTCCCCCATTAACTGGTCCTAGTCCAAGTCAGTTTATTAGCATTAACGATATTCCAAAAGTTTTCAAACAAGCAGTGTCACCGGCGGTTAAACCAAAACCACCATCAAAGAAGGGCGTTAGTTCATCTCCACCCCCACCTCCTCAAACTACCACCGTTAGTAAGGCAAAGTCGGCAACACCTCCAGTGACAAATAACAATATTGCCCCAGTGAAACCATCAGTTGAACCGCGTGCTTCATCAGTCGGGTTGCCTGTAGATACCCAGCCGCCACCTTCGTCGTCGGTGGCGGCATCATCATCATCATCTCAACCCTTCTTATCTCACAATTCATCTCCACAATTATCTCAGTCCTCCTTGCTTGTTCAAAAACCGAAACAATCGTCTCCCGCTGGTTATTCATCTTCGTTGCTAAAATCACAATCCCCTGATCAACATTTGCAACCGGATAATGAAACGCATGAATCACACCAACCATTTAATATTGATCCTTTTAGTGCACCAATTCATCAAGATGATCACATATCATTTGATGATTTTACTCAACCCTTATCTGATTCTGCATTTGATCCATTTTCTCCACTGCCATCAGTTAATGATAAACAAGAACAGCAGTATCAAGAGCATGACCAAACTTTTGAACCATTGGACGATTTCAGCAGCCATCCACAAACACAAAATTCAGCTCAATCACATTTGCCAAGTATAGAACCTCCTCATTCTTCGCAATTAGAACATTCAGTGTCACCTTTACAATCAAAACCGCAATCAATTTCGCAATCTCAGCCAACTTCACAATCACTTGCTCCACAACCACCGCCTTCTTCTCCACAGCGAAAGCCTACTCCACAATCTCAGCCAGACCCTACACCACCAGCTCCTTTACCAGTGCAATCGCAATCGTCAACTCCAACTCCGGCTCCATCTTCGCGGCTTTCTGTATCTTCACCTGCACCTGCTTCATCTTCCGCCCAACCAGCGGCAAAACCATCGCAAAAGACTGCACCAGATGAGGCCAAAATTGAAGCATTGTTGTTGCGAGCAAAAGCATCCAAGAATCATAACCCAACACTGGCGGCGCAGATTCAAAAGCTAGAGAAAATCCTTGCAAGTATTAAAGCTAAAAAGCAGCAACAACAGCCCCAAGGTGATCCGATCAGTGGACAGAAACGGCCCAATGAGGGTGGAAATGGCGATTCCGAGACTCCTTCAAAGATATTAAAGACTGATAATGCTACTTCTGTTCCGTCGAGCTAGTACTTTGTTTATTATTATTATTATTATTATTATTTTGCTAATTATTTTTACACTTTTATTTTATTTTTTTATTACATTTTTTTGTTTTTATCTTTATAGTTGCTTAATGAATGAAATGAATTTACTTTATTTATTTATATACGTTGTTTCTTTTTTTTTTTTTTTTCTCGTAACTGATGGTTTGAAGCTCGATCTGTTTGAATTCAAACCAACGTTAAAGGTACCGAACCTGCGAAGGTAATACGGCCCAGTTGAAAGTTGTTTTTTTTTTTAATTATCAGGTATTGTTTTAGTTGTTTGTATAGTTTTGTTTATTATATAACATGGAAGCCGCATGAATTGTGGCTTTTTAGGAATAAAAGAAAAAAGCTCCGACACCGATGTCGCCACTGTACAACAACACTTAAGTAATTACCAGCATTTTATTCTGTTTATTTCTCCCAAACGCATCGCCAGCATTAATTTTAAACCTCCCAATACAATACAGCGGTTCTTTTTTTTTTTGGTGCTTAACGCCATCGAAAAAAGAACATAATCTAACCTCAAAACACGACAGTAACAAAAACACAGAAAGAAAGAAAGAAAAAAAAAAAATGGATAAGATTGCACAGAAATATACATACGCAAACACGCGGTCACAACAAAATGAAGAAGAATTGCTTTACAATAACCCAGCAGGTGTATCACAGTTAACTCCATCAATTGCCTTGCCACCAATTGATCAGCCTACTGCATTTTTACGAGCCCACACAGATGATAATAAAAACCCAGATGTCAAAATCAAAATTGCGCACGGTACCACAACATTAGCGTTTAGATTCCAAGGAGGGATTGTTGTTGCTGTTGATTCACGAGCCAGTGCTGGGTCATGGATCGCCTCACAAACCGTTAAAAAAGTCATTGAGATTAATCCATTTTTATTAGGTACCATGGCTGGTGGCGCTGCTGATTGTCAATTCTGGGAAACCTGGCTGGGGTCACAATGTAGATTACATGAATTGCGGAACAAAGAACGGATTTCTGTCGCTGCTGCATCCAAAATTTTGGCTAACTTAACTTATAATTATAAAGGTTCTGGGTTGTCAATGGGGACCATGATTTGTGGATATACTAAACGAGAAGGTCCAGCTATTTTTTATGTGGATTCCGATGGTACTAGATTACCAGGTGATATGTTTTGTGTTGGGTCAGGGCAGACTTTTGCCTACGGTGTTTTGGATTCTAATTATAAATGGGAAATGGGTGTTGAAGATGCGCTAGCATTGGGCAAAAGATCTATTTTGGCAGCTGCTCATCGAGACGCTTTCTCCGGGGGCTCAATTAACTTGTATCATATCACTGAAAATGGTTGGGTTTATCATGGTAACCATGATGTTGGTGCCGAACTGTTTGCTGCCAAGGAAGCTGAAGGATCTTTCAATGCTTTACCAGCAAATTTACAACAAGTATAGTGTGATAAAAGTAGATTATAATAAATATTAAAAAAAAAAAAAAATTATTTAGTTAGTCATTGTAGTTACCTTGAATAGTACCATCGAAAACCTTTGGTTGGCCGGTAATCTTGTCAATCTCATCTTGCTGAGATTTACCATTTGGATCATATTGTGGCTTTTCGCCAAATACTGTGACTCTCACTGCATGTCTTCGTGCTGGGTGGAAGCCCCACGATGGTAAATGAGTAGTGACAGAATTTAACCAAATTGCGACATCATTTTTGATCCATTTCCGTCGTGCAGTATATTCCAATGAATTACCAAACAAACCAAACAGATATTTCAAAATTGCATCCGATTCTGCCTTTGGAACACCAACAATAGCTCTTGTAAAACCTGGGTTTACAAATATGGATTTATACCCGGTAACTGGGTTGGTTCGAACAACTGGGTGTTCAGTAGTGATTGGATCTCTTCTCACTGGGTTCCCAGCTCGAAAAGAATCATTGGCCTGGTCTTCAGACGAATGCAGCGCAGTCAATCCTTCCAAGTATCCTCTCATTGGTCTTGATAATTGGTCATAAATAGCATAACCTGAACACCAAGCGGTATCACCGCCTTCTTCAGGTCCTTCTAGCACTTTCAAAATAGTATAACTGGGTGGTTGTTTTTCATAAGTAACATCTGAATGCCACAATTGGCTAGTTTCAAATGAAGCAGTTGGGAATTGTTTACCATCTTGCCAAATGACATGAACTTCTTCCAAATTTTGTTCTTTCCATGCTTGTGGTACGGCAGTGGTGGCATGTTTATGTAGTGGACCCCAGTAACGACCCAAATCCAATTGCTTTTGAATATCCAAACTTTTTTGATCTTCAAAGAAAACAACTCCTCGGTGTGCTACCAACAAGGCTAGTTCGTCTTTGGCTGGATTGGATAATTCATCTAATTGAACACCGTGAAGAATTGTGCCAATTTTTGGTGTTACATGTTCAATTTTGGTAACATATGAGAATAAATTAGAAAAAGATGGATCAGCTCGTAATGCTGGGTCCTTGAAATTGAATTCTTCTAGTGGCGGATATTTAATTTTTGGGAAAGTTGGTTTCAAATCATTGTATTCATAGCTATTGTCATTGGTTTTGGAATATTTGGAGCTTTGGACATAGAATTTAGTCAAATCTAATACATCTACCAAGTGTTTGGTAGTATTATACTTCTTATTCTGCGAAGTGGTAGTGGAAGTAGGTGGTGTCATAATAGAAACTAAATATATTGGTTGATATTATAATAAAATCAGATAGATTATACAGAGGATTTGGTGGACTATTTATAGTTAATATTTACTTGTATTGAGCAATTGACTCCAATAATTCCATATTAGTAGATTGGACCTAATTACCAAGCGTTAGAAATACTTGGTATCTTGATTTTGTAATCCTTTCCACCATTAACTACACATTTTAGTTGAATTACTTTCAGGTTGGTTTCCAATTTGAGCAATTGAAGCCCCCCCCCCCCCCCCCCGGGAGGGGTTTATACAAACATTACTCATGTTCTTTTGTTTGTTGTTTTTTTCCCCGCTAAGCTAAATAACATTCAACAGTAATCAATTATGGTGAAATTCTTGCATAGAATTTGGCCTATTGGTGTCAAAATGTCGATAAAGCACGTGCATGAAAATTGTTTTAATTTATAACTAAAACCATGGGGTACGTAACATCTGATATATATGTGTTAGCCTTGCAGCGAGGGGGCGATTTTTTAAGCGTGCAAAAAAAAAAAAAAAAAGAAGAGAAAGGGCCAAAAATATTGTATATCACATGACTTTGTGCAACTACTTTGTGAAATTTCATTATCTGATATTAGACTTTTATGAAGGCTATAATTTGAAAATTGCAAACAAGGATTGGAAGTGAACTAAGCTTTAAAGCGTGCAGTAGTTTTCCTGCTATGGTTAGAGATGTAGGCTTGCGTCCGTTTTAAATAGATGGCGTAGATCCATTAATCTTAGGATGGTCGAATTTGTATAAATGGTTTATCTTCAGTAGAAAAGACTTTTGATATTTATCGTCAACATTATAAGAACTAGCCGATCAATTGAGTTCGAAATAATTTATAGATCAGTTATCTTGTTATGAGTAATTTTTTCTTATAACGAGTTTCGTGGACTACTCACATTTGATATTATTTATACTATAGCAATATATATATAGATATACATTCACATTTAATTCGATATAGGTTCGTGGGCTAATAGCATAAGAAATTTGCAAGCGGTATTAAAGAATGCGCGTTATAACATAGATCATATTTTTTAAATCAATAAAAAATAGCAAGATTATACCATTTTATAGTAAAAGAAGGTATTTTTTACACTGCAGGTTCATAGCATTTATAACAATGGCCGGAGATCTAAACTATAACTACCGGACGATTGAAGTTTAATTACTTTTGATATTTATTTACATACATTCTCGATACAATTCAAAAAACCTGATTTAGTCGCTGACGATTTTTTGACTGATTGTAGCCGCACAAGCCGCACCGACTACGTCAGAAAACTCTAAAACGCCATATTTTTAACTCAAATAATGCCGGATATTGTTGTTTTTTTTTGAAAAATAATTATTACGCTTTATTTGGATTTAACTCTTCACAACATCACCAATGTTATTATGGACATTAAACACTATGGACATAAGTGATTTGTATAAATTAAAACTTTGAACATTCCTAGTCCTCTAATGTTTTACGTTAACAAGATGCATATATATAAAAAAATTAGGCGCTTGACGGTTAAATTTTTTTTGTTTTGACAGTTTTTCCAGCGCTTAAAATTAATGATAACCTCCCAAAGCGGCAGCCTACCGAGCCTATAATATGTTTAAGGCTGGGAGTTTCCCACAGCGCCAATAATCGATATTTACACCACATTAGAGTTATAACGCATTAAAAATTTCCTTTCCTTCCAACTGGTTCGCAATAGAGAAGGCAAAAAAAAAAAAAAAAAATTTCCCCCCTGACCTTTTTACTGCACTAACATTTTTTTTTTAATTTTTTTTTTTTATTCCTATTAAGTTACACATCACACACACAAACTTGAACATCATAATGTCTGAAGAAAAGAAGGAAGTTCCAACCACTGAAGCTGCTGCTGCCGCTGCTCCAACTGCCGAACAAAAGAAAGATGACACTGCTAGTGCATTAGCCATGTTTGGTGCTAAGAAGGCCACTCCAGCTGCTACTGAAGAAAAGAAGGAAGATGATGAAAAGAAGGAAACTAAAAAAGAAAAAAAGGATGAAGAAGATGAAGCACCAGAATCACCAGATGTTCATTTTGAACCAATTGTTAAATTAGACAAGGTGGAAGTCAAAACCAACGAAGAACAAGAAGACACAACATTTAAGATTCGAGCCAAATTGTTCAAATATCATGCTGATCTAAACGAATGGAAAGAACGGGGTACTGGTGATGTCAAATTTTTAAAACACAAAGAAAGCAATAAGGTTAGATTATTGATGCGACGAGATAAAACTTTAAAAATCTGTGCTAATCATTACATTTTGCCAGATTACGAATTGAAACCAAATGTTGCTAGTGATCGGTCATGGGTTTATAACGTCACTGGGGATATTTCCGAGGGTGAACCAGAGGCTCAAACTTTGGCTATTCGATTTGCTAACAGTGATAATGCCGATTTGTTCAAGAAGAATTTTGAAGAATCTCAAGAAGCTAATAAAAAAGCATTTAATTAATTATTATCATTTAGGTATATGTTTGTATAGTTTAATAAGTATCCTATTTGCTTGTATTTAATATTTATTTTATAGATTTGTAGACTTAAAAAAAAAAAAAAAAAGACACAAAAAAACAATAACAGTTAACTATTTCAAACACCCTTCATTTCTATTTGTTTATCCACAAAATCTTTTCAAAATATTGAAGTATTTATTCAACGTGTGTGTCTCCACAGAAACGCGAAAAATGACTGCATGGCGTTATACTAAAAACCTGCCATTGTAACGAAATTATTCTTTTTCAGTTAAAAGTATTTACGAATATATTAGTGGTGTACGAAATTGATACCAACCTATTGGGAGAGAAGAAGAAAAAGTAAAAAAGCCCTATTTTTGTACTTCCTATTTTGTAAATAAAAGCCCTAATCATTCTTATATTTACAGCTTTTTAAAGTGAAAAATTTTATTTTTTCACAAAAGTTGAGTGGGTATATACATGGCGCGCACCACTCTTTTTTTCTTTCCTCTCCCCTTTTACTTTTCACTTGTCGCGCGGCCCACCACGAATAACAGCACCCTATTGATATTGGGTTTTATAAAGCTACTAGAGATTAGCGCGCGCTTGCACACCCACTCAAGCTGTACAGCGTCCCAATCAATTCAGCTACCCTCTCTCTACCCCCCCCCCCTAGGCCAGTCTCTCTCAGCTCAGCTTAGGCACTTTTCACGTTTGTCCCGACCGACTCATTGTATCGACAACCCGCATCACTCACCCAACCACACCAGCAAAAATGGTACGTTTAGCTAGAGATAATGAAGGAATATTGGACGATTAAATGGATTGTTGAATAATGATGGAATAGACGATGTTGTGATAATAGTTGATTTGGATATCGAACGATTTTGTTTGGAATATTATTTAGGCGATTTTGAAAGTGTAGTTTAAATGTGTGAAATTGAAATCAATATGGTTAAGTTTATTCTTCAAACGACAATACAATAACCGGCTTTTATGTTTTTCTTGGAATGAATGAATTATTGTATTGAAGAAACGATGGAATATCTTCAACTGATCGACTAATCAACTGCTTTATTATTAACTTGTAGTAAAACTATTCAACAATTCAATCCTTCTATTCCCCCCGATATTTGTGTAATAAATACTAACAAACAATAGAGCGACAAGACCAGCAATCCTATGCGAGATATCAAGATTGAAAAACTTGTATTGAACATTTCAGTCGGTGAATCTGGTGACAAGCTTACCCGAGCTGTCAAGGTTTTGGAACAATTATCTGGTCAAACTGGTGTTTACTCCAAAGCCCGATACACTGTTCGATCTTTCTCTATTCGAAGAAACGAAAAGATCTCTGTCCACGTTACCGTTCGAGGTCCAAAGGCTGAAGAAATCTTGGAACGAGGTTTGAAGGTCAAGGAATACGAATTAAAGTCCAAGAACTTTTCTGATACTGGTAACTTTGGTTTCGGTATTTCCGAACACATTGATTTGGGTATCAAATACGACCCAAATATCGGTATTTATGGTATGGACTTTTACGTTGTCTGTGGTCGAGCTGGTAACCGAGTTGCTCGACGAAAGAGATGCAGAGCTACAGTTGGTAAGCATCACCAAGTCTCTAAGGAAGATACTATCAAATGGTTCAAGCAAAAGTATGATGCTATCGTTTCTGATAAATAAGTATTGATATTATTATAATGATAATAAAATTTTTGTAAAGAAAGTGTTTGATTAATGAATGTATGTACCTTAATTTTTTTATTTGAAAAAGAAAAAACAAAAGAAAAAGACAAAAAACTATAAAGCTTTCTTAATTGTAGAGCAATCAGTCAGTATATAATATTATAAGGCGGTGGTGGATCGTCCTAGTAGTAGAAAATAGGAATATAATAATATTCTTTTCATTAGAAACGTAAAGCAATACTTGATACTTATAAGTCGGTGATATTATTTTTGAGGCATATGTAAAGTTATATTAATTACATGTATTTAACCGTGGTGGTTTCGCTAAAAAGTACGCCATTTATATGCACAAGTCAATGTTAAAGCCCTTTTAAATTTGGTATATCTGGTATATGCTGTATAGCATATACTAATTTGCATATGCAAAGCTTATTTTTTCATGCACAGAACAGTTGTTTGCAGTCTATTAAAGAAAATATTATTTCATCCTACCTAAAAAGCGACTGTTTAAACATAATCCAAGGAGAAAGCTATGGAAACCAGGGTTGTGAGATTTTTTATTTTTTATTTCTATTTAATTTTATTATTATTAATAATATATATAAAGTAAACAGGTCCCTTAAGTTAAGTTAAGTTAAGTAAAGTCGATTGATTAAAATTGTCCAAAACCGTCCTATTTATTCATTTATTTTTCATTTGTTTTTAATAATAATAATATGATGGCGGCATTATCTGTCAAGACGGTGAATGAACAGCTGAATCACGAAATCAGCTCACCATTTTATTCTTTTATAAATCCGCATAACCTATCATATACAGAAAAACAAGAACTGGCATACAAGTTTCTACAAAGTCTGGATTTACCCGAATCTGTGCTGATGTTTAACAATGATAGGATCATTGACATTGTTGGCCGAATGCCTGTAGAATTGACCGTGGAAGTTTTTAAACATTTATCAATAACGGATATTCTGAATTGTATGGTTGTATCAAAAACTTGGAACAAAATCACAACCAATCCAATTATATGGAAAAGATTATTTAATCAACAAAAAAAATGGATGTTCCGTCTGGAAAAAGTGGATCCAGCATTACGCATAGATTGGTACAACGTTTATCGGATACGATATGAGCTACAAAATAATTGGAAAACAGGTCGATGTCTATCATCAACTCATACCAATTTTTCCAACGCCACAGATATGGATTGCCATTTAGATTCGGTATATGGCTTGAAATGTGATCCTGCACGAAACTTGCTGTTCACTGCCAGTAGAGATTGCTCTATTAAAATATGGGATCAAGAAACCAAAAAATGTCTCAAAACTTTGGAATTCCATAAAAAATCCGTATTATGTTTAGATATTGATCTGGATAGAAATTTGTTAATTACCGGCAGCTCGGATCGTCAAATTGCCGTATGGGACTATGCGGCGGGCCAAGTCGTGGCGGTGCTAAAGGGACATAACGCCGCAGTATTAAATGTTACCATCTATCAAAAATATTTAATTTCATGTTCGAAAGATTGTACTATTAGAATATGGGATTTGGAGACATTGTCATGTAAAGTTTTGGCAGGGCACACTGGCGGTGTTAATAGTATAGCAGTTTGTGAGGGTCAAATTGTTAGTGGTTCCACCGACAAAACAGTGATACTATGGGATATTGAAACAGGAGAGTTGTTAAGAACGTTTGTTGGACATGCCCATGGTGTTTGCAGTGTCGCGTTTGATGGTAAATTAATTGTATCTGGGTCGTATTCTACTATTAGAATGTTTGATGCTATAAGTGGGAAATGGATTAATACGATTTACCAAGCACACAATGATCTAGTGCGAACAATGCAATTAGCCAATAAGTTTTTAATAACTGGTTCTTATGATGGTACAGTTAAAGTATGGGAAAAGCAGCGTACTTTAACCAAAAGAAGAAAAAATCATAATAAACCAAAAAAAAATGTTCAATTTGATTTATCAAGTAATATACCTTCAAAACCAGAATGTAAACTTGGAAATTGGAAATTATTATATCAATTAGATACTCCAGGTCGGGTTTATAATATCACCACCACTTCAAGGTATATAATTGCCGGCACTGAAGATTATACCGTGCCGTGCTGGGATTTTGGTCACAGAGCTGATCATATTAATCTACTAACGCCGTATTTTTAAAAACCGGTTTCTAAAAATAAATTTAAAATTTAAAATGTCTCAGTTCAGCCGCACCACCACTTTTATATTCTAAAAAAAAAAAAAAATTTTGTTCCACTTTTCATAGACGCTTCCCAAACACATCCACAAAACATATTTTTTTTCAATGCAATTCATTAATTAATTAATTATTATATAAAAGTACAGTAAATAGTTTTAAAAAAAAAAAAAAAAATTGAATAATTAATTTACTGGTCTTTTTTATCTTCTTCTTGTTGTTTCAAATCCTCTTCTGTCTCACTGGTATTCCACTGCTTTAAACTCCACCTTAGCATGATCATATAAATATCCCAAAAGCCAAACTCTGGCCATAATGTCTCCACAAATTCAATGCTGGTGTGCTCACCAACTTGCCATAATAAAAAATCCGAAAACCGGGTAACGCCACTACTTCGAATCAAAATGTCCAACGGCGGACATCCACCAGTATACATATTATTATCCATCACCTCTTCATCGATATCATTTGCGTCCAGTTTCCCTCGTTTAGTTTTTTTAACAATTGATTGAATAGATGAAGTGATTTCTTCTCTACTTGTATAAGGGAAGCATATATTCAACGTCGCCTTGTGGTTATTTTCGGTGATTGTTTCGGCTTCATTGACAACTTTCATCACGTCATCGGGGATTTTCGATCGATCTCCAATGACTCGAATAGAAATCCCATATTGATCACACAAATCGCCATTTTCACACAGCTGCGCTAGTCTAGTTTTGGCCATTTCCATCAATGCTTCAACTTCATACGGCTGTCTACTAAAATTCTCAATAGAAAACGCAAAAACTGTCACCACTCGGACTCCAGCGTTATAACAAGTTTCTAGTGTCGCTGCCAAGGCTTCAAACCCTTTTGAATGTCCTTCTTGAACTTCTCGTTTCTTTTGTCTTGCATATCGTCGATTGCCATCCATAATTATTGCAATATGTTGGGGCACTGGCCCGGTTCTTAATATATTTATAAGAAGTTTTTTACTCCATTGCATTAGATATTGAAGTCCCGGGATAGCGGATACCCGGGGATCTAGTTGATGCATTATTTTTTAAATGTTGATTTGGGCTGTTTTTGGCGTCCAATGTTATTATTTCCAAAGAACTAAAAAAAAAAAATTGTTGTGAATTTTAATGGGAAGATGACAGCGTATTTTTGTTTTAGCTTGTGTGTGTGTGTGTGTGTGCGTGTGAGGCGCCTCTTGCTAGCCTTGTGTGCTTTTTTTTTTAAATTTTTTTTTTTCCACTATAAGAAATGAGCTGAATTTAAAATTTCGTGACGCGGCCCCGATCCGATATATTTTTTGTGGTTGTGCCGACGAGCCGACATTTTTCCTTGCTTGTCAGCCTTTCGGATGTTTTTTTTTGCACAACAAAAAATTAGAAATTTTTCATCCTTTTACGCTTATTTTGATCCCAAAAAACGAGAAAAAAAAAAAAAAGAGAGTTTTTTTCGAATCAAACTTTCTCCATAAAACATCTTTTTTTTTTTTACTTTTATTTCTAACCACCTAACGACCCTTTTCACTCTAGTCTCAATCGTTGTTATTCCTATTAAATCATTGATTAACTACTAGTAGTTTATAACCAACAACAAAAGAATATTCAACTATTTAATACAATTTAATTTATAAAGCATGATTAGAATAGCATCTTCATTATCATCAAAATCGTCACAGCGCCGGTGTTGCGTTAAATCAATTAGCGCCATTAAATCACGAAACAAATCAATACTTTCAGAAGCAGTAAGCGCCGCAAACCCGTTTAGAAGTACTAAAAACAAAGAATATCAAAAGGCAATCGATTCTGCTGCAAAACTAGTTCAGCCAGATACCCCAGTTAAAGATCCATTCTCAATTGTTAGTCAAGAAATGTCGTCATTGGCCAAAAATATTGGGTCGTTACTAGGATCCAACCATCCTACTTTAAATAAAGTAGCAATGTATTATTTCCAATCGGAAGGGAAACATGTTCGACCATTAATCGTATTATTACTAAGTAAAGCATTATCGGAAATCCCATCACAACGGCGGGACCGAGGATCACGAGATGAGAACGATGTGGAATCGCTAAAGCCACTGTTGGGTGAAGGTATTGATGATCCATTGAGTCCTTTGAAGATCTTACACGGCGTGAATCCGGATATTATATTGAACCCATTGAGTCGACCAATGGATCCATTACCTACGGAATCAAATGGTATCTTACCAAAACAACGACGGTTGGCCGAAATCGTTGAAATGATCCATACTGCATCTTTGCTACATGATGATGTTATTGATAACTCTGCTTCAAGAAGAAGTTTGCCAAGTGGGAATATTGCGTTTGGTAATAAAATGGCCATTTTGGCTGGTGATTTTTTGTTGGGACGAGCATCTGTTGCAATTGCACGGATTCGGAATGCTGAAGTTATTGAATTATTATCCACTACTATTGCCAATTTAGTCGAAGGTGAATTCATGCAGTTAAAAAATACAGCCGTGGATAATACCAGTCAAGCTAATCGAGCCAGTTTTGAATATTATATCCACAAAACATATTTGAAAACAGCGAGTTTGATGAGTAAAAGTTGTAGAGCCGCTGCCGTTTTATCTGGGGCGCGTGATGAAGTAGTAGAAGCATCTTATGTTTATGGTAGAAATTTGGGGCTGTGTTTCCAAATTGTTGATGACATGTTGGATTATACCGTCACTGATACTGCGTTGGGAAAACCATCTGGTGCCGATTTGAAATTGGGGTTGGCCACCGCGCCGGTTTTGTATGCATGGGAAAAATATCCAGAATTGGGTAGTATGATTCGAAGAAAGTTTGATCATCCCGGTGATGTTGAATTAGCACGAGAATATGTTGCCAAGGCTAACGGGGTTGAAAAGACCCGTGAATTGGCGGTGAAATACGCAAATGATGCTATCAAGCAATTAGAAGTGCTGCCGCCAAGTGAGTCGTTGGATGCTTTAAAAAGTTTGACCATGACCATTTTAAATAGAAAGAAATAATATATATATTTTTACTATCACTATATATATATATATATATATTATCCCTATATGTCTAGAATCGTTTTTGTAAATATAATTGTTTTTTTTTTTTTTTATTATGCGTTGCTTCAAGCCGCACATGTGTTTCAATTCTCCCATCCATTCCCGGTACCTTAATTTATAAATTATTAAAACGATGCAGCGGCGGCGGCTAATCTCAACATCTGTTTTACATAAACTATCGACAATCGCTATCAAATAGAATCCGAGCTTTTTTAAAACATGTCCCAGTCAGCAACGCTGCGAAACCGGTGGACTACCAAAAGATACCCATGTGAAGTAACATACCACCCCCAAACATCCCTTACCAACACCATTATCAGATCACAATACACACAACTATTACCTAACGCAACCACTGCATTAATCCCTATCCGGGTCAGTTCAACATGCTACAAGATATTACAAGATAATATCGATTTCCAAACTCCAAAAATCCGGCCAAAATTTATTGTTCTTAAACATTCTGGGTTTCATCATACATGGGATCTATTTCAAGATCCACAAATGTTTGATGAATGCATGTTGAATTATAACCAGATTTTGGGGATGTATCCAAAGTATAGTTATACTACCCCAATTGGAAATCGGAGTATATCACATGGCAACTTGGTACGACTGGTGGAAGGCGAGAAGCCGTTTGCGATGAATTATAGAGTGGCGTTGTCGACAGATTGTAATGATGAGATGGAATTGATAATAGTTATATCATCAAATGTTTCGTATAAATTTTGTAGGATCTCTGACACCAATTGGGGGGTTTTAAAAATCAATGCTACGGGGGAAAGTGTTACCTGTGCAGTTCAAACTAATGCAAGGTTCAAATCACCAATTGATAATGAAGCGTTGGGGTGTTTGTTGATTGATACTCATATGGTTACGGAAGAGTTTGCATGTATGCTGTATATGGCCGATGCTCGAACAAGAAACATATTCCGTATATTACAAAGAACATGGAAGTCACCAAGATTACCAAAGATTGTGAAGGCGCTTCATTTATGTAGATACAATGGTCCAAAATCTAGTCAGGTTCATGAAAAGCCTTATAAAATACATACATATGTTAACGAAGATGGGGTTAGTTGTGTGGAAGGGAGTATAATTTATTCTCAGGAAAGATTGCAAGAAATTGCTCAATTCATTAATAACGGAAGTTTAAAATCGATTGACGCAAGCCATTGTGCTTTGAATACTAGACCACGCAGCTCACTATTAACAGGTGATGGCCAAGTTTTCCAAGACAGTGGCGATAATAATAATAATAATAGTAGAGGAATAGACCAACGAAACGCACAGTTTCTATTTAACCTAAACAACAGAGTGGTATCAGAGCCTCAGCCAGCAGGCAATAACAACGCTGTGGCACCATCACAGTCTAATACAAGAAATATCAATACCACTAATAATTCAATTTTAAATCCATCCAGTGTCACTTCAAACCATAACAACAACAATACTGTGAATGCTTACGATAACAATGAAAATGAAGCTGAACAAGAGCTTGAACACGATAATGATTCGTTTGGTACGGCACTTACAACAACTTCAAGTATAAAAAGACAAACAAGCAAAACTTCACTCAAGCCTTTAAAAGTTAATATGGTGACCATTGCATATTTACATGAGTATAAGCTACGAGGGGTGACCTTTGATAAAATGGAAGCAGCTTGTAAAATCCAACAGGAGAATGCAGAGCGACTCTCCGACTTGTTCCAACCTGCTAATAATAGTAATAATAATAATAGGAATAGCGGCACTACATATCCCAATATCAACAGTGGCCTTTTTCAAGATCCAAATTTTGACTAACAAGCAAATACTCTCGGTAGTCAATAGAATAATATTAATTAATTTGATCAGATCAACGTTACCACCCCAATTGGGTATAAAGTAAACAATAATTTTTTTTTTTTTTCGTTTTCCCCGAGCCCATCTCCACCGTGACGGCAACTAAAGTAATTTTAAACGGCGTGTAGGCCAAATTCAATCATTTGTCGCGCACGCACCACTCATAAACAACCCAGTTGAAACGGGCTCTTGAAACTGGTTTGTCTCCGCTCCCAATTAATTGTACAAGCTGCGTCAGCGCTAAACTAAACTCTATAGCAACGCGACAAATATTTTGACGCGTATCATAACACAATAATTTTTTTTTTTCAGTTTCATTTTCACGTAACATCCCGCCACCTTTATTTTAATTATTATTATTTTTTTGGTGTATATTGAAATAAAAAAACGCGTTTTTTATTTCTAATTTTTCTTTATTATAATCCTCGCCACTTTAATTTTTTTTACTATTTTTTTTTAACTTTTTTTATTACCATTGTATACGGCGTTAAAAAAGCTAATCATTTTGTATAACTAACTCCATCTTTCATTGTATATATTCAAAGAAAAAGAATGCAGGCCATTAATTCTTCACCAGCACAGCTATTCGAAAGTCCACGACGACGAAGACCGCTAGGCGAAATCCAATCTACAAACCTCCTCACACCGGATGCATCTCCATCGGTATCTCGAATCAAACGACAAAAGACGGTTCATATTGATTGTTATAGCGATGATGAGGATTACAAGCCAATTAAACCGTTCATACTGCCACAAAAAAAGATAAACAATCGTTCAATAACTAGACAAGTTTTACAAAACAAAATGTCCCCATATCAATCTAGAAAAAATAACAAATATTGGAAATTTTTGCAAGGCGAAGCGTTATCCTTTGTGTCAGGACCAAACGATCAAGACCAGTTATTAAGTCTATCACCATGGTTTCAATGTGAACCTGAAAATTGTGTCCCGTTTAGCATCACGCCATATAATACCGAAAATAAAGTCATGATCGGTACACAAGGTGGGAAAGTAATTATAAGTCCTGTAACAGATAGAAAGGACCCACGGCCTAGTGGTGGATGGGGGAATCTGGTGAGCGATCCCATTTTGGATTTACAGCTATCGCCTGATGATAATATCGTGGCGATGGGCATGGCTCATGGGATGTTGAAACTATTTGATATCGCAAATAACAAACAACTGTATTCATTATGGCATAGAGGAGACCGGATTAAAAAAGTCGATTTCAATAAGTGTAATCCAAACTTGGTATTATATGGTACAAGAACTGGAGCATTAAACATGACTGATATTCGGCTCGATCCAGATTCTACGGCGCTAGTACAACGACAAGACCACGCATTCAACTCGTTAAAAAATCTGGTTAAATCTCATATCGGCGTCACATCCCTTTCATGGGTCAATCAACATGTTTTGACGGCAAGTTGCGAGTCACATTCAATGATCCAAACCTGGGATTCTCGAAACTTTAGCAAACCATTAGAAACGTCTGTTCAACCTGCAAAACAACCTCGACATTTTGGCATCACCAGTCTATGCTATGATAGAGTGGATAATAAAATCTGGACTCTTTGTAAAGATAATAATATCTATTCATATGATGCATTTAATTTATCCTCCGGAGTGGTTGATAAATTATCATGCGATGAGTTAAAAGTCGACTCATATTTCCAAAAACTAGACTTGATCAAAAATGATAACGGTGGCATGGCCGGGGAGTATATCGCGGTTGGTGGGGGGAGTTCGAAAAGTGTGATTATGTTTGGCAAACCCACTGGTAACGGTGGTGAGCAAATAACCAACGCTACAGCATTATTAGTTGGAGGGCATGATGGGGATGTTACAGGTGTTTGTAATACCTCCCAAGGTTTGGCATCGATTGGCGATGATGGCATCGCACGGTATTGGTCGTTGGATGATAATTTGGCCGATCAATTTAATATTAACTTGGTAAATGGAGCCGCACACGCTTCATTACCTCAATGCATTTAAACATATATATATATATATATATATTATAGAACTATTTATACAAATTGTAATTATTACCATTAACAACCAACTTGTTCTCTTGCACCATCAAGTTCAAAAACTGTTCCAAATCTTCCACAGTTTTTGTATAAGGTGTTTCTTTCGGTACAACCATTTTTAAAAACGAATGAATTCGATCCAATGGCGTAGCTCCCAAATTTGTCAACATCCCTTGGATATACTGCCAGTACAACCCCATTTCTTCCCGAGCCCGTTCTTCTGAACTTTGAATATTCCCTCCTTCTTCTTGCTCTTCAATTACATCGATATCACCGGTATCAGTTTCTCTAACAACAAACGAATCTTCTCCATCAATCTGTTTTAATACCCCCTTTTGAACCCAGAACATTGCCAATTGTTTTGCATGCTGATAACTCATATCCTTAAAACTTTGCTCAATTTGGCGTAATGTTTGTGTGCCACCTTCTTGTTGGAATAGTGCAATGACCGCCGCCTGTTCTGGGTTTACATTAAACTCCAATTGTCGATCTTGTAATTGAATTTCCAATTTGACATTCCCCAAATTTGGCATCCATTTTAATTTTCGATTTGGTTTCACCGTTGAGTATTTATTAGAGTAATTCTCCATTTGAGTCTCAATAGCAGGTGGCAATTCCAAGCTTGCACTTCTAAATTTGGGCCAAAACAATCTTGACAAAATATTAGCATGGAATTTTCTATAAATTGGTTTCTCCCCAACCACCCCTGCTTGATGAATCTGTTTATCCAATCTCTTTGATTCATTCATATCACGAATCATAACATCCAATTGCTGCAAATCTCGTTCCCCAAACCGCATCTTTAGTAATTCTAATTTGACCATAACATCATTAACACAATCCTCTTTAATCATTCTATCGGCAAAAATATTAACAAATTCTTTGACAAAAATATCCTTATTACTATCGTAAATTGTAGTCAAGCTGCTAACAATATCATCTTTTCCCTTCATAAAATCTGGTGGTGCATCAATCGGATCTGGGTTCCATTCAATATCCATCAAGTCATCAACGTAATCTTCCACCACCCCGCCGTCAGTCTCCTCCTTTTGTTTATTCCCCTTCAAATCATCAGCTAACTCGCTAATATTCGAATTTTCTTCCCCTAATAACCCACCAACAATAATTTTAATTGTATCCTCTCTTTCTCGTAAATATCTTCGAATAGGTTTAGAAACAAAGTTTAACAACACACCTCTAGGTTCTAATACTTTGAACGCTTTGATCGTACTAATATACCCACAGATAATATCCACCGTATTAGCACCTCCTTGCAATAATCTTTTAGCACACGCTTGTTGAAATTCTGAAACTAATTCTGCTCTTTGCAAACTACTTTTCATACACACTTTTAAATCCTTCAACGCGGCCATAGAATCTGGGAAATCAACCACAATATCAAACAATTCTCGAATCCTCAAATTAGTTACTGCATCAGCGCCAATTTCAATCAACTGATTACCAAAACCATACCCTACCAATTTTTGCACTGCCGGTTCCAAACTACTCATCGCCCATTGCTCATAAATCTCCAACACGCTAACATCCCATTGTCTCGCGAAATTCTCATTAACATAATCCATCACCCCCTGCCGTAAAACCATCGCCAAAATCTTCTCCATCTCTCGAGCTAACCCTAACCCACACAGCGCACAATAAACATCCATCAATACCTGATCCAACTCACTCACTTTATGATCTTTATAAAATTCAACCATTTTCCTCTGCAACAAATCAAACGGTAATGCTTCTTTTATCAATGCTCTGAAATCTCGATCAAAAGTCGATTCAAGTACTCCAACTTCAGCAGTTATAAACTGTAATGGGTATTCATAATGTGCTCGTGCTTCTTTTAACGTCTGCGCCATTTCAACGATACCAGACTGTCGTACAATAGGTTGTGCATATTGGATGAAATGTTGCCGCATACTATCTTGATACCGTGAAATTAGCGCTTCTCGTTGTTGTTCATTCGACTCGTCAGAGATGCTTTCCAACGCTGCTGAAACCTCGTTTGTTGGTGGCGCCAACAGCTGATTGGGCCCCATCCACGCTAATATAAGGTCTACATTACCATTCCGTATACTGAAATCGGGAAATACGCTGTTGAACGTTTCTAATGATAACATAAATAAATAATAATAAATAAATGAATGAATATAAATAACTTGGTGGTTTGTTGTACGAGTTTATTCCGCGCGTGGGAAAAAAAAAAAAAAAAATACTTTTGTTTTTGCATCGGAACCGTTATTATAACCCACGCACACACGCACGCGCGCACACACCGAAATTTAGTCTTGAATGATAGTAGTTTTTTTAGACCATCAACGGGTATAAATATATTTTTTTAAAGTTATTTTCTAGCTAATTCATATAATATACAACTCTAAACTAAAGCATGGTAAATCAAATAGCCAATAAAGCATGTACAAATACAATAAGTAACATTAAAATATGCAACAACCTCAGCTGAATTAGTTTCATGTGCAGCAGTAATATTAGCAGCCGCAGCAATCACTGTACCATTTTCATTCCCCAGAACACCAACATTTTCAGTACTATTAAAGCTAAATGTCTCAGCCGTACTATTATCAACACTAGTCTTTGTTACAACTTTTTTATTCTTCATTTGTTGAGTTCCAACTTTATTTGAAATCTCGTTTTTGGCATCAATCTTAACGTTATTATAATTACCATCATCATAATTTTCTTCAACTTTTTGAATCGAAAGTCCACTCAAGTTAACCTTTTTATTCTTCCAATTATAAACGTTGGTACTTGCATTAAATCCAATATTTTTTTCGTCCAAAATTTCGTGTTCATCAAGTTGTGTATCTTCGTCATCATTATCATTATTATAATAACCATCACCGTTCAAGCTGCCAGTTTCAGTTGCATCACTAATAGTAGACGTAAACGTCTGGATGGCAGTTGAATAAGCATCACTAATAGTGGTAGTACTATAAAAAGTATCAGGTGCAGTTGTTTCCACATCGTCATCATCATTGTTATTATCATCACCACTATCATCCCGAAACTGGCCAGATTCATCCGAATCTAGTTCAGCATTTTCATACCCCTGTTCTGGCTGATGTGGTGGTGGTGACAAAACATCCTTATCAAACAAATCATCCTCATTTTTTTCAGCTCGAGATCTCCAGAATGGTAATCGATCCCAAATGTTTTGACGAGTGACACCCTGTGCACTAGTTGAAACAAAGTCTTCGTAATAATCAACTAATTCCATATGCTCATCCTCTTCTTCATCATCATCATCAACAAACGCCATATGTTCATCATCATCTTCATCGTCAACAAATGCCGTATGATCATCAGCTTCGTCATCTACCAATAACTCAGATTCATCTGGGAAATATTCATCCCGTTCTTTACCATCATACAAATCTTGAGTTTTAACTGGTTTGTAAATTTTGGTAACAGTGCTGGCAATTTCATGTTCTTCATTTCTATCTTCATAAAATCTATAACCACAATCGTAACCAGTACAAGTCGGTTTGGTCAAACAATCTTCATCATCAGTTAAGCATGTAGTAACAGTTTTTGTAACAGCAGCATGGTATTTTTGTCGACTATTTGGAGCTGGGAAGTCCTTCACGTCATAATCTTCTTCAGAATCTTGACCTTCAGTTCCCAAATATCCAGTATCTTGATCATCGGCTTCCAAATCAACAGTTTCTTCTAAACTGTCAACACTGGCAATATATCCAAGCCCTTTGGATTGTAATTTTTTCATAATCCAGCCAGTGCCATCATCACTATCATCTCCATTATCGCAATCATCTTCTTCATCGTCATCATAGTCGCCATCATAACCTTCATAACCGTCGTCATCTTCATCATCATAATTATCATCGCAATCTTCATCATACTCATCATCTTCTTCTTGCAAATCATGCTTATCCCAGAATTTTAAGAATGGTCTCAAATCCATCAAATTAACACTAACTTGTCTCCCACATGCTAGAGAAAAATCATCATGTAGTTGTAAATCAGTTGCTTCGTCTAATGTGTTTGGACAATTGGTAGAACAGACTTCTAGTACTGCTTCAATATTTTTACATCTACATGCAGCGTCATTTTGGTTACACTTGTTAAATTCATCAACCGCCGTTTGTCGGCATGCCATATATCGTTGGTTGTCCTATGTTGTTAGTAAAGGTATCCAGAGGGGTATTCAAAAGGGGGGTATCAAACTCGTACACATTGTTGTGGAACTTTTTCCATCAAATCACCAACCTGATTTTCATATTGGGCCAATGTCAACCCAGCGTTTGCAATAAGCGCCAATAAGGATTTTTTGGTAAAGGTCATTTTTTGTTGGTATCAAAGAAGAATGCAAGGTATCAATAGGTAAATTAGCAGGTATCAGCAGAAAGAATTATTAGTATTTTTGATGGCCTATAAAGGTATGCAAAAGTATAAAGTATTAGTAAACGCTGAGGAGGCGGATTGAAAAAGGTAGAAAAAAAATAAATAATAAGTGATGGTGAAGAAGAAAAGTTTGAAAATTTATAAGGTTGGGATTTGTATTGAGCTTTTGCTCGGCGTTTAAAAACAAACAAACAAACAAAAATAATGTTGTTATTTAATTAGCTAGAGCAAAATTCTATAGCATTAGAAGGCACATACTCGTTCATAATTCCAACAAACTTATCCAAAGGCATATATGAACCATGGTTTGATCTAATAGGAGAACCACAATATAAAACTCGTACATAATGCTGACCATTCTTTTTCCATAGTTCCAAAGCAATGTTTGAACCCATCCCAGGCCATCTCAACGCTTTAATACCTAAAGCCCCTGCCAGAGGCCCAATGTCACCATCATGTGCAAAAACATGAGAGAATTTGATTTCCGAGCCTTTTTTTGCGGCTTGTTTAAGTCCATCCAAAATTTCAGCGATAAACAGCCCTTCAACTGACTTGATATAATCCTTTTGATATGGTTGTGACACCCAATAGTAGTTCCATTCCCAATCCCCTGCATTGTAAATCGCGTTGGCTTCATCTTGAGTGACTTTATCAGGTAATGGATAACCATTGCATTGCCTAGCTTGCAAATTATCATTAAAATGGTCCATGGTTGCATGCCATTCATCTGACCCTTTGGTGCCAGCTATTTTATCCAGCTTTTTGATTAGCGGGCTTAATACTTTTAGATGCTTTTTCCATTCTTTGGTCTTTTGATATTGTTCTTTGAGTGTGTCTCGCTTAGCGCATGGGAACTGCGCGTCTACTGTATCAACCAACTCAGACTGTTGTTTCAGCGGGATAGGCTTTTTGTAGTCCGGATATACACCACTTAAAACACCACTAGCCGTGTGTTTTGTTAATGTATTAGAAGATGATCTCAAAAACACTGTATCATTAGGTTCATCCGGTAACAATCCTAGCATACCGCCGTACACCGCTCGTAAATCTTTACCATGTTGATGGCCATCGTTGAACCCACCAACAGTTAATTGTGGAAATTGGCATGACCCTTTGGCTGAGGTTTTCAAGAATGGATTGGAATTAGAATAGTAAGAGTCGGTGTAGACATGTGCGCCATATTCTGCTGTTTCGTCGTAGAAAAAAGGTTTAACTTGGCTACAATTATAGACAGTATCATCGCCAGCTGGGAAAATGTTATATGCAGTTCGTTTCTGATGTCGTTGAACATATTGAACATAAACTAGTTCGGCATCTTTAACTTTTTCATAACTATCTCGTCGTGGGTGGGGCATGAAACAATAATTATAGGAGCCATACGGCTCCTTATGACTAGTATTGTCAACATCGCCCTGGTAAACCCCGCCATTCGTCCCCTTGTGTTTCACCAAGTTGTCAGTGTCCACAAGCCGATATAAAGTGTCCACTACTTTACTATCAGGAAATTTGGCTAATACCACAGAACTCAATGCTAAAATTGCCAATATCTTCATTGTTGTAGTTGTAAAGAATACTTGATCATCCTAATCTCTATTTTATTTTATATTCAAAGTTGGTTCCATTGAGATTAGCCTATTATCCCACGTCTCTTATCTATTGGTCTCCATTAAAAAAAATAAAAACAAAAGTAAAAACAAAAACACCGTCGGGCTACCACCACCGATCTTTTTTTATCCCGCTCAAGGCCGCCAAAGTATTTACTAATCCGGGTTCATGCATATATATCATGCCAAAAACGCTCTGCTAATAAGCTTACGCGTACCAAAAAAACTGTAGCACACGGGCGGCTAAATAATCTTGATAAAAGATTTCACGACGTGCGCTTATAAACAACAGTTGGGTTTAATTAATTTCATCAACTTTGTGGTTAGAGTTCAAGCGTCAAAGCCGCAGAGTAAGGGCGCGTAAATTTCAGCACGTGTGCTGTGATTTAAAACCCTTCGAGATCAGATCATAATTTAAAAGAATCCCCACATTTACTTAGACTCTTCAATACAACTTTTCTTGTTTTTTTTAATTATCAAAATTGAATTAAGTAATGCACTATCCTGTTATTATTGCCGGTGCTGGTATGGCAGGTTCCAAAGCTGCCAGTGATTTGACTAATAAAGGTGTTAAAGTATTAATGATCGAAGCTAGAGACCGGATCGGTGGTCGAATGCACACTGTTCATAGCCAATATGGACCATATGAATTGGGTGCGTCATGGTTACATGAAAGTTTGGAAAATCCACTGTTTGATGAGCAAAGAGGTGATACTGAATTGTATTATGATGATAGTGGGTATAAATGGTACGATCAAAACGGGGAAATTCCACTCTCTGTTAAAGCTCATCGTGTGATGGATGAAATGATGACAAAGTCAAAATTGGATTATATGTCCAGCAGTAAACCAGACATTCCATTAGATCAATATGCCAAACAGTTTGTTCAAACAAGGCCATTATTAACTGAGCAACAAAAAGATTTGGCTCCAAAAATGGCTCGGTTAGCGGAATTGTATCAAGGGATTCCTTGGCAACAAATTTCTTCAAAACATGCCGGGTTGGAAAGTGGTGGTCGAGATGCATATGTTAAAGGAGGGTATGATACCGTTTTCAATCGAGTCTTTAATGGTATCAGGAAGGAAAATTTCGCAATCAAAATGAGTACTGAAATCCAGGATATTGTACCAGGTGAAAAGATTACAATCAATACCAATAAGGGTACATACACTTGTGATTTTCTGATCAATACCATTCCATTAGGGGTTATGAAAAATCAAGATTTGTTTAAAGGCAAATTAACCAAACCTTTGCAAAACGCTATTGATACGTCAGTATGGGCCGCATTGGGTAAGGTATTTTTAGAATTCGATGAAGTATTTTGGCAAACTGAAGTTGATAGAATGGTGGTATTAGGCAATGATGATAATGCTAGAAAAGATTCAAAAAATCCAAAGCCATTTGATTATCCAGTTTTTTTCACCAATGGTCAATTAATCTTTGGTCGTCCATGTTTGATTAGTTTGATTGCACCACCATTAACTCAATATATTGAGAAAAACCCTGATAAAGTTGAGGAGTATTTCAAACCAATTTTGGAAACACTAAGAGTTGATAAATCGAAACCATTACCAAAAATGAAATCGAGCCAAGCTACTAGTTGGACTACTGATAAATATGCTTTTGGTTCTTACTCCAGCTTACCTGTGAACCAAACTTTTGATGAGATTGTAATGCCATTTATCGAAGGGTATAATAATTTAAGATTTGCCGGTGAACATGCCACTTTTGAAGGAAACGGGTGTACACATGGTGCTTATATGTCTGGTAAACGAGAAGCTCAGTATATCTTGGAAAAATTAGGCAAGTTGGCAAAGTTGTAGATTTTTATAATTTAATGATAAATAAATTTTTTTTTTTCACTGTTTAGATTATTAAAAATAAAATGAAATAAATAAAAAAAAAAAACATCACCAAAAAAATATTTTTGTTCTCCCACAACTCTCGGAGCTTATAGACAACATACCACACCGGCAATGTCAAAGCTTTTAACGCCCATTGTCAATCTCAATGTAAAAGATAGTTTTGGCACCGCACTACTTGGAGAAAAGACAGCTACTATATATGGATTGGTAAAAGGTGAATATTTGCATATCGATAATGGTACAGTACATTGGATCCGTAACGGGATCAAATTTAGACGACTAACTTTTGATGGCGAAAAAGTGTTGGCGGCAGAATTTGCCAAATTCGAAAATCATAAAGGTAGAGCTGCAGTGGTGTTTATTCCCGATATGGCTTATGTCTATTTTGATACTGGTAAAACGTATGCTGTTAACATTCCGTTTGCTTTGAAGCGCTGCATGCCGTGTGATAAAGGGTTAATTCTAGAACGCGATTGTTTGAATGATGATAAACAATTGCCAAAATTTTATACATTAATTGATCCTATTTTAGAAATTGGGTTGGTTACGAGTTCTTCAACATATGCGATTAAAGCGACTGAAAATTTGGTATATTTTAAAGAAAACACTTGTGTAACTTTATCAAGTGATGATAATCATGCACATATTTATCATGCTAGGTACTTGACACGATCCAAAATGAACTACAAAACAAATCAGAAACGACGCTCATCAGTATTATTGGCTAGGCAACATGATGATCATAGTAGTAGTGCAGATGTCGACACACCACTAAGTCAACGATTATCTTTCACGCGTAATGAAACTAGTGCATTAGATCGTATGGGTGATTTCACAGAGGAAGAATCACATCAGTTTAGTTTAGATGCTGGAAGTATGAGAAAAGATGTCATTTTAACCCATGTGACAAAATTACCAATAACTTCAAGGTTGAATTATTTAAAAATGGAAGGTATCAATCAAAGTAATAGAGAAGCATTGTTATTTTTAAATTCCAAAATTGGTAAAGCTACTGTGGTATTAATGGCAAAGCCAGATGGACCTAATGAACTGCCGACTTTAGAAGATACTGGTGAAATCGAAACGTCTGATATTGGACTGGTCAAAAGAAAAGATGGAAGTAGTTATTTTTTGGTAATTAATCAAGATGAAGCTATTTTGTTGGATCCATTTTGGGGTATCGAATCAAGCCCATTAGAAATACCTCATGAATGGGGGGATAATTTGGAAATTATCGCTTGTGAAGATAATTATGTTGCACTGAAAAGCATCAATGGGAGAATCCATCAGATTAATATTTTGCTGGATCCAGAAAATGATTTTGTTGCCAAATGCTTTAATATTATGAATTTATTATTTGATTATGAAGAGTTTGAACGAATTAGATTTTTATGGGCTACTGCATTGTGTAATTTGAAACAAGAATGGGGTGCATTAGTTGTAACATTATTAGCATTGTTGGCACCAGTGAAAATATCGGATCCAAAGTTACAAAAATATCAGCAATTATTAGAAGATATTGGTAATCGATATGAATTGGCTGAAAAACAGAATATTATTTTATGTCTTCATTTATTACGAGAAGAGTGTAAAATGGACATTATGTTGACAACATATGTTGCAAAAATGGCACAGTTATTAAGTTGGATTGTTACGGTAGTTGGATGGAGTGATAAATGGATTAAATACTATGAACAACCGCCTGTTAAATGTATTGGTATGTTGACTAGAAAAATGAAACAAGCTAATTTAAGTTTAGCTCCACTTAACTGTGATGAGCCAATGATTGATCCTCCAAGTATATATTCTACTTTAACTGGGTATTTCAGTGGGGTTAGTTGTCCAATGTTGATGATGTCATCAATAGCACAGGTATTGGATAACGAAGTAATGCCTCGAATCAGTGCTATTATAGACATTTACGATTCATTTGGCGAGCGAGATACTTTAGAAGTTGTTGATAATCTGGATTTGACTCTAAGTGATTTGAATAGATATCCAGAAGGGGTAAGGGTGCCAGTATTTGAAACTTTGTGTAGCGAAGATGCAGATGAAGTGCATGCAATGGAATCGATAAATAAGGCTGGTAGATTGGCGTTATTGAAACCATTGATTAAAGAGAGTCCCAAAGATGTCAAAACGATTGCCGGTAAAATTGAGGGTAATGCTAGCGCTAATGATGGGTTGGCAACTTCTCGATTAATTTTTGATCAAGATCGTCGATTTTATGAAGTAAGTAAACTGTTACAATCATCCAAACAACCTTCTGCTACTTTGATACAATCACCGGAGTGGACCGATCATGAATTAGTAACCAAACAACAAGATTTACAAAAAGCGGTTATTTTACGAGTATTGTCGGTATCCTTAGGCAGAGCAGCCATGTTTTATGCTAGTAGAGCACCATCAGCTACCGAGAAATGTTCATCAGTTAAATTGAATTTTAATCTACTAATCAAACCTTCCAATCAAACGTTACCAGCACCAAGATCTGTTTTATCAGAAGAATTTGTGCAATGGGGGCATTTCCATCAAGGGATTAGTACTGGATTAAGTGTTACAAAAGAAAGTAATATTACCGGTAGTTGGGTCATTTTCAACAAACCAGATACATTAAGTGCTCAACATGGTGGGTTCTTATTGGGGTTAGGGTTGAATGGTCATTTGAAAAATTTGGAGGAATGGCATGTTTATAATTATTTGGGACCAAAACATACTAGTACAAGTGTTGGGTTGTTAATTGGTATGGCGGCTAGTCGAATTGGTTCAATGGATAATAAACTGACCAAAGTTTTGAGCGTCCATGTATCTGCCTTGTTACCAATTGGATCTAGTAATTTGAATGTTTCAATAATTGTTCAAACTGCTGGGTTGATTGGAATTGCATTGTTATATTGTAACACTCAACATCGACGAATGTCGGAACTAATGTTGGCAGAAATTGCATCAGCTGAACGAGATGAGGGGTATAAATTAGCAGCTGGGATGGCTCTGGGATTGATTAATCTTGCTCGAGGGAATGATTTGAAAGGGTTGAATGATATGCATGTTGTTGAAAGGTTATTGGAACTAGGAGTGGTGGTACGAGATGTTCATACTGCTGAATCATCTGATGAGACAGTACCGGGAGCATTAATTGCATTAATGTTTCTATTCATGCGAACTAATAATGAAGCGGTGGTGAGGAAATTAGAGATTCCAGAAACGGAACAAATGGCTGATTATATTCGACCGGATTTTTTTTTGTTACGAGTATTGGCCAAGCATTTAATTATGTGGGATTCAATTGGTGATGATTTACAATGGGTTGAAGAGCAATGTAAGAGTTGGTTTGATATTAGTGAAGTTCATTCTATTAATAGTGATCAAATGGGAGGGTATAATGTTATTGGTGGATGTTGTTTGGCTATGGGGATTAGGCATGCATCTACTTGTAATGAACAGGTTAAAAAAGTACTGATTTATTATTTGGACCAATATTCACGATTATTAGATGTTCCTACAATGACATTTGATGGGAATATGGCGCGGCTAGCAATTATTAATGTTCACGCGGTGATTTCATTAGCATTAGCTACTGTTATGGCTGGTAGTGGAGATTTGGATGTTATGAGAAGATTTAGAAGGACGTATGGGAGAACGCGACGAGATTTTACATATGGTGGGTTTGTTGCTAATGAGATGGCATTGGGGATTTTATTTTTGGGTGGTGGACAATATGCGTTAAATCGAACAGATTTGGGGGTTGCAGGAATGGTAATGGCGTTTTATCCATTATTCCCAACCAATATTAAAGATAACACTCCACACTTGCAAGCGCTACGGCATTTCTGGGTATTAGCTGCTGAAAAGCGGTGTTTAGTTGGTAAAGAAGCATCCACCGGTAAGCCATGTAAAGTTGAAGTGGAAATTGTAATGAAGGATGGTACGGTGGACGAGAAATATAGTCCATGTTTGTTACCTGAGTTGGATGAAGTTGAATATGTTCAAGTTAAAAGTGACAAATATTTACCATTGACGATTTCCGATTTTAGTGATTTATCCTTCACTGTATATCCACGACCCAAAACTGATACGTTTGAATCAATGTTATCAACTACAGATGAAACGCAACAATTCAACTGTTTGAAACTAGTTTCACAGCTAGATAAAAGTGAAAAAGATAAAATTTTCAAATCGGCTAGTTTGGAGAGTACATTAACTGATGTTAAATTGGCATTACAGATGATGGCGCAGTCTCCACAGTCAGGGGATGATTTGTGGAATTTGAAATTGTTATTTGCGTTTGTAGATTGTGGATGGGCCACTGATTTGAGATACATGAGTGAGAGTGATATTGATAAGTTGAAGATTGAGTTGTGGAAGTTTAAATCGCAGAATATGTAAAACTATTATTTATTAGAAAAGAAAAACAAAAAATCATTTCCTCTTTGGGTAATCTCTCCTCCGATTGTTGTGACTGCAATTATCAGTCCGGTAGTAAATTTAAACTTTGAAAAACAACTTGGGGTTTTTAGTCAAGTCTGCCACTACCACAGTCAGTATTTATATATACCTTCCATAGTATTAGTAAAATAGATTATACTAAACATCTGATAATACTACCCTTTAAGAACGGTAATTCTAAATGTTGTATCTTCTACTTTTTTTACTATCTTAGCTAGCAGATAAATATACATAGTGTTATATATAAAAAAATATGGTGTATTTTGTCCAAGCTTACAATAACCTGGATCGAGTGGCCATCGTTAAACCCCTGCTTGTTCATTGATCATTTAAATCTATGTAACCTTTTTATGTTGTACGTAGCTTGTCAGCTAGCTCAGTTACAACTTAAAAGAAAGCATCGCTGTTTTTATCTAAATGCATTGCAAACTGAAATCTTGTTCATACAGTAATCAGCCACGAAAAAAAATATTATTTATGCCCCTTAGATATCGGACCGCTAACTAACACACAGGTTTCACTTACCGGTGCCGCTTTTTTTTTTTTTGGAGATTGGCGATTAATTGATTTTTTTCTCTCTTTGTGGGAGCAATTTTACACCACAAGTAGGAATCAAACTTCACATACACCAAAAAAAAGAAAAAGGAATAGACTTGGCATCTTGAACTTTACAATGAAGACAGAGTTTTCCTTGACTGTATAGTGTGGAAATTTTTGATTACTTTAAAAATAGAGTATCAATTTGGCAAAATAAAAATAAACATTTGGAATATAAATACTGTTAGAGGGCCAATATTACTAACCAACATAGACAACACTAATAAGAATAAAAATAAGAATGGATAAAGAAGTGAAGGATGAATTACCCTTTAGTAACGAAAAATCATCGCCGTCCAAAATAGATCTAGTAGATACAACTATTACTAATAAAGACGTTGAAAAGAAAGATGCTAACAATAGCAAAAAAAACAATAATAATAATAATAACAATGAACAGAAAAAGAGTGACGATAAAGAACCTGCGTTATATGGTTCCTGGAAAACTCCACAACAAAACAAGTACCGATTAATTAGCATCTTTTTTGCATTTATAGTGTTTGGCATGAGTGATAGTTCCATTGGTGCATTACTCCCCGAGCTCGAAAAGTATTATGAAGTGGACCATTTGGTAGCATCTATTGCATTTGTGGCGCCGTTTTGTGGGTACATTTTAGCTACACTTGTAGCGGATTGGCTACATAGATTGATTGGTAGATGGGGGGTAGCAATTCTAGGACCAAGTCTACAACTAGTCTGTTATATCATTTGTCTTTGTAAACCGCCGTTTGCATTATATATTATCAGTTATGCTATTTGTGGTGTTGGTAATGGTATCATTGAAGCTGCATTCAATGCATGGGCTGGCGGGTTGGCAAATGCCAATTTAATTCTTGGGGTATTGCATGGGTTATATGGGTTGGGCGGTGTTATATGTCCCACGGTTTTCACCGGTATTTTATCATCTGGTAAAGTATGGAACATTTGTTATTCTGTGATGGTAGGAATGGCGGGGTTGAATGTAGCTTTAGCAGTAGTGGCATGGTGGGGCGATATTCCAAAATTATATATCGAACAAATGAAGGAATCGGAAGAACAAGGTGAAGGATCCAGTAGTATCAAACAAGCCATCAAATCGAAACTTGTTTGGTCACTGGCAATTATTTTGTTCATGTATGTAGGTGCAGAAATCGCCATTGGTGGGTATACAAAATTATTTATGATCGATGCAAGAGATATGGATCCTAATAAAGCAGGATATACCCAAACTGGGTTTTTCGCCGGGATTACAGTAGGTCGGTTATTATTAGGAATGTTTAATGAATTCTACGGCCATGAAGAATTGTCACTAGCCATTTATCTAACATTCTCTATCGCTCTGTTGTTGGTGTTCTGGTTGGTTGATAATATTATGAGTTCCGCGGTATGTGTGGCATTAGTTGGTATGTGGATTGGACCTGCTTTCCCAATTGTAGTGATTGTGGCAATGAAAAAACTACCCCAGTGGCTACAAGTGAGTGGCGTTGGGTTCTCATCTGCTATTGGCGGAAGCGGTGCTGCTGTATTGCCGTTCGTTACTGGTATTATGGCAGAAAAGTCTTCCATGGGTCCAGAAGTGGTGGGGCCGTTTGCGTTTGCGTTGCTGGCTGCCATGTTAATCGGCTGGATTGGTGTTATATTGTTTTTCTAACCTCTTTGTTTTTTTGTTTTTTATTATTATTATTTTATAAGCCAATAACCCGTATAGTACTAGACATAATTTTAAAGTAAATTATCCAAATGACTGTTATTCTATCATATCAGATACGGTATTTTGATAATGTGGTGTTGTAACTGTCCCTTTTATGTCCATCATCCCCGTATCTACTGATGATATTTTCGACTTTCGAGTCGCGCTTCACAGCCTTGCGCTCCGCAGCCTTAATCATCGGCATATGACGTACGTTATATTTATTTATTTTTTTCTTTCTTGCCGCTTATATAATATTTGCACAGCCGCGCTTCATGTCACTTATTTATTTTTATTTCTTGTTGTTTACGATAAGCTGATAAAAGTATAAATATTGCAAGAACTTTCCACAAGTTTTTCACTTAATAATACCATAATTTTTTTACTATAAAAATCATAATAGCAATAATGGGGTTATCACAAAAACTTTCGAAACTTAATGGCGACCAACCTGGTTCGACTAGTACTGGAAAGGACCAAATGAATATTCGCTACCAGTCGCCACCGTGTGCTCCGCAACAACAAAACGAAGCTCCAAGGTTTCAGGACCCCAGATGTGCTCATTTACATTATCAACAACCACTGCCGTCTGGATATCGATTTGATCCCAAAACTACTACTACAAAAACAAACATCAATAAGGATAAGGATATGGATACTGCACCTCAGTCGTACCCTCCTCCAGCAGCACCTGTTGAACCCAGAACTCATTACAGGTATGGAAAAGGGTACAATTCGCAGTATACCACCAACCCATCGAAACAAAAAGATTCTTGGGGGTTGGATAGTTTGGAAGGTATAGATGATGGTTGAGGATTGGGTCATGCGGAAATATGGCCAACTAGTTAAATGGTGGATTGGAATTCAATAGTGATGAATAATATTACTCTTATTCTCGTGGCGGTAAAAGAGATCAACAAAAAAAAAAAAAAACAAGAGCAAAACAGCCCAGCTGTAGTGGGAAAAACAACAACAAGCACAGTAGTTTAGCAGACAAGGCTGACACAATCAATGGTGGAATAGAATCAAAGTATTCAATGAAGCATTTTCAATCGTTTTATTAAATATACTTGAACACAAAAAAGTATTCAAACGTTTCAAAAAAAAAAAAAAAAAAAGAGTTTTGAACAATTAATTGGCGAGTATGGCCAAAATTTCAATAAACAAAGTAAATAAAACCAAAAAAGTTTAAATTTCATTCGTCCTATAGTCCAGAACTGATGGTGAAGACATGCGTAAATGGACCAGTTGAAAGCGACAACTATTGAGTTAGTCAATTAATCATCAAATGTGTGTTAATACATATACTTTGCGGAGTATCATCCAATCTCCCCCCCCCTTCCCTTTAACCAAATTAACAAACGAACGTAATTTTTTCCGATCTTCACCACACAGTTTACAAAACTTGTCAATAATGCTACCGAATTTGCAAGTTGGTATAACTAAGAATTGCGCTTCATAATCCTCGGTTGTGAATAGAATTCGGGTATTATCAGACCGGGTATTATCATGGTATTTATTGCAGATTTCCGAATCATTTTTACAACGAGTTACTGGAACGACAGAATCATGTGTGTACTTCATGGTATTTTTGTTGAGATATTTGGTAATCGGCAAAATTAAACGGCGGATGGAGAGGTTTATATATATCAGAGATTGTTTTTCTTAGTTGTGTATGTACGGAACGTTGCAAGATCAACGAAACCATGACAAATTGAAGAAAAAAAGTACAATTGGCAATTAATAAAACGCCCCACTTGGTATTATAAATTACGTTGGTTTATTCTACTACTACTTGTTATAATTAAGCGCGCGTTTATTATGTATTGATTTTGGTAGATTGATTAGTTTATAGTCTTATATACGCCTGGAGATATACACCATAATCGTTAATAGATCATTGTCAGAATTCTGCACTAAACAAAAACATAATTAACATAAAAAAAAGGGTTTTTTTTAAGTTTTATGTGGTGACATTATTTAAACGCCCCAACTGGCATTTCAAATATCATGTAAATATCAATAATCATCATCAGAGTTATGCAGGGGATAAAAAACTAGCCCAGAAGATTAAGTAGAATCCAAATCATTAAATATACGTAGTAATAATGAATTCAGTGAAATTTTTTTTTCAAAACCTTCGATAATTATAACCTATGAGCAGAAAAAATGGCTGCCAGCCTCGTAGGGGGGTGCGGCTCATAAAAAAGTATAGGCGGAGGGGGGAGCTTCCGAGTCGCAATTTTCTCCCCGTAAGTAATTGGTTTTTTTTATAAAACTAGCGCCAAATTTCTAAAAATAAAACCAATAATAATATCATGTTCTCCTCGATTGATTGTTGACCGATCCAAAAAGTATAAATAGATGGCAATTTCTTCTAAAATATCCTTTTTTTCTTTCTTTTCTTTCTTCTGTATCGATTTGCTCGATATATAGTACCCCATGTATTTAGCCGACCATTTGTAGCCAATTTTTTTGTTGGTTTTGATTCATGTTCGTTCGTTCGTAATGAGCATATAGCTTTTTTTTTTTTTTTTTGTTATTAATAAATAATTTTTTTGTTTTTTGTAATATCATGCCAACTGCTGTAGACAGCTTGATCAACATCAGGTACCACTTGCATCTAGTATACTGGGCCTGTGTAGTTTATGCTATAAATTTAAAGAGTTCATAGTACTGTACACAATTGATATGCTCAAACACCATATAAATGTTGCTTTACACGCCCTACTCTGCAAAAAGAAACAAAACAAAAACGCCCCATGAGAACCTGGTCAAATTGTTTAAAATTCGAATCAATAAATCACATGCTACAGACGTCTTTATTTTACGGCACTGCGGCTTGATTCTTTTTTTTTTTTATAGATCTACTTATAATTAAGCAATTTACAGTTGATAGTCTACTAAATAAGCTTACCCTCCCACCGGTCAAAATCTCCTTACCATATTAATTTATAAGATTCATATCCAAGAAACTTCGTCTAGTGCCAGAATTATAAAAAAATAAAACTAGTTAATTGAAAAAAAAGATCTAGAAAGATTAACCGCGCGCTTGTTTGAAAATTAATACTATGTACAACTTAACCAATGTGATAAAATAAATACAAATATCTAATTTGCAATTAACTATGTACATAATTTTAAACTTTCCTTCTCATGATAATTAATTAACAGAGTTCAAAATTTATAAATAGATCCCTGAAAATGATCCAGTTGGTTTTTCTTCATTTAATAGATAAAATTTCCACCAAAAACTATTGTAGACAACTTAAACTAATTAGCTTCCTGTGGGTGTTTATTGCTTCTAGCAACCAAAATTTCAATAACTGGTACGTATGCCACATCGCCCCACAAGAGAAAAAAAAAAACAAGCGCTGCCTACTTGTGATTTATATAGTTACATATGATCCTGCAGCTGTTTCGATTTTGCATCGTGGTGGTAGAGAAAGTCCGCGGCTCATGCGGCTCATGATGCTGTATACTTTACATCAACTGTATATATGTTTATTAGGGCCTTACATTTTGATTGTAGTATTATTATGATGTATATAGTACATGATTACAACGGGGATAGTTGACTAATTAACAATGGTTGAAAAGAAATAAATAAAACTTACTTAAGTTACGCTCATAACCCCCCAGGCATGGCTTAACAATTTAACTAGAAACCTTATAAACCTAAACAAATCCACTATGAAGCGGCCATAATGCAGATCACAGATTAGTTCAGTGTAATACAGTTAACAATTAATTGTGCACAATTTGAGTATAGTACACCAGCTGATCATGTAAGCAGCTTTTAATTCGGCACGTAGATCTCCATGTCGACAACAAGATTTTGGTTCATTTTACTAATTGTTTTTTTTTTTTTTCCATTTTTCCGGGCCGCGCCGGCCCCCCGCGCTCTCCCTCAAGCTAGCTATAGCTTCAATTCTTAAGCCGAATGGTGTTATTTTTTTCTCATTGCTTTCTCCACTTGTAAATAAGCGAGTGAAAGAAATAACATTTATTTTATTCAGGTCGTCTGTGTAAATAGTTCATTTAAAAGTTTAATCTGCTTTTGCTAAAAACAAGTGAAATGACAGCCAATTTCGTTTTGATTATTTGTATAATTAATATATAATTTTTTGGTTGCTTGCATGTTGTAGTTCTTAACCCTCGTGCTGTTGTGATGAGCAAATATGTTTTTTGATTAGCAGCAGCTGTTTGTGGATTTTTTTTTTTTTTTTTAAGTATACTTAAAACTTCCAGCTGACGCCCCATGCGGCTCTAAAATAAAATCCTTTCTAAGCAAGATATAAGATCGTTCTCCGACATGTTAAAAATTATAGCTAGACAAAAATTCAACATTCTCATCATACTCAATTATTCTAATATCTTTCAATTATATTTGAATCCAAAAGTGGAAACGAGCTCATGCCAATATTTACATCTAAACTATTAGATCAGGTGCAACAATTAACTAACTTAATTGTCTATTTTTTGTGCTGCAATATTGTCCATGCATTAATTATGAATTTAGAAAAACAAAGTTAATAGAAGAAAAAAACAAAGTTAAGACACACCATACATACACACAAAAAATCGCGTATTATATAAGTAATTAATTTGGCGCAGAAAAGAACCAGTCCTTTTTTAACACCGACGGTAATAATTTCCGTTACCACACACACCCGGCCGGCCAACTCCGTTACGCTTAAGCTAACAAAATGGTTGTTGGTGTGACAAGATTTTAATATCGACATTAAAATAATGGAATAAGTAAGTTAAAAGACCGATATAAGACTTTTCAGCTTTGAAAAAAAAAAAAAAAAAAGGCTTTTCCAAACCCCAAAGCTTGGCACTTTAGTATCATTCACTACAAAAAGTTGAAGTACTAAATCATGGAGCTGAGTAAAAACTCTAACTAAAAAGAAAAATTTCATCCTCCTAGTGCTGAAAATTTTTCATTCTTTATAGAGCCAGCACATGAAAAATAAATTAACCATCGTTGTCAGCCACGGCTTTACGCATACGCCACTACTACTCCAATTCAAAAACAATAAAATGTTCCAAACTTGTGTTTTTTCTATTACATGAACCGCATCAAAAGTTTCTATTAACCTTTTTGATCATCTTGAACATTTCGAAGCAAAAATTTGGTTCATTCTATCGCATAGACTAAAGCCGTGTATACTCAGCTCCGTACCCTCCCCCCCCCTCTCTAGCACAGCTTAGTCTACTCCAATCTTTTTATTACTTACTCCAAACCTATAATAGGTATGCTGCATGACCGAATCTTTTAATAAAAGATGTGGACACCTAGTTAAAAAATATAAGACACAAATAAACTTGGGGTATTAAAACGTGCATTGGGTTTCTCCGCCTTGAAAAAAAAAAAAAAAAAATTTGGATATAAATATTGATCTGTTTCCTCAATAAACTTATTTTCTATTCTATCAATCATACAAGATATATCACAAGCAAATCAATTAAAAAAAAAACAATGAGTGTACAAAAAGTCGAAGAACAAGAATTTATCCAACAAACCAACAAATATGTCAACGTAATTGCTGGACATTTGGACACCAAGATTTTGCAAGTTTCTGATGAATGGTTTGCAGAAGCTTCCAAGATGATCAAGTCCTCACCACCAACTTTTGAACGGGTGTTTATCCCATCAGGGTTACAAATGGATGGTTGGGAAACACGTCGACATAACCAAGCAGAATTTGACCATGTCATTTTCAAATTGGGGGTCAACAGTGCCAAAATCTTTGCTGCCGAAGTTGATACTGCCTTTTTCGTAGGTAACTATGCACCAGCTGTTTCTATTGAAGGTGCAGTCACTACCGACGAAGAAATTGATAATGCTACTTGGGAATCTATTGTTGATAAACAACCGTGTAAACCAGATCACCGACACTTCTATGTTAGAAAAAATGGATTGACCAATAAAGCATACACCCATGTTCGAATTTGTCAATACCCAGATGGTGGTATTGCTCGATTCAGATTGTATGGTAAACCAACTGCCGTTTTCCCACAGGATAAGAGTGTTGAAATCGATTTGGCCCATATCACCAACGGTGGGGTTGCTTTGAGCTGTAATGATGCCACTTTTGGACATCCAGATAATTTGTTATTACCAGGGCGAGGCAAAGATATGGAAGATGTGTGGCAAACAGAACGAAACCGTGAAAAGGACCATTACGATTGGGCTATCATCAAATTAGGTACTCAAGGGAATATTGATCGAGTGGTTGTTGATACTAAGGATCATCTTGGTAATTTCCCACAAGCTATCACTGTGCATGGGTTGAATGCTGCAGAAAGTGAAGAAGATATTCAGCATGATGATAAGCGATGGACTCCAGTTGTTGCAAGATCCAAATGTGGTCCTCATCAAGAACATTTCTTCAATGACTTGGTTTCCAAGAAGGATGATAAGTTTACTCACGTCAAATTATGCATGATCCCAGATGGTGGGTGTAAACGATTACGAATCTTTGGCCGAAGATGTTAAAATAAATATAAAACTAACTATAATATATTGCTTTCTTTTTTCTTCTTTGATACCTTTTTTTTTTCTGTCTTTGTGTAACGTAAAATTGTAGTAGTAACTTTATTCATTCAAAAAATAATAATAATAATAATAATGAGCCGCACGAACACCCCTTTTTTCCAAAGCCTACAGAAGTATTTTTTTTTAAAAAAAAAAGAAAAAGTAATAGATAATGGCTATGTTGATCGATGATAAGTGGTATAGATAGTATATCGATAATAAACTATGAAGAACTCAAACTACCTAATGCTTGGCCTACTTTAACTTTATTTCCTGCTTGAACTTTAAATTTGAAACTTTTTGGAGCTTCAAACACCAACACAATAGTACTACCAAGGTTGAACCCGCCCATCTGTTGTCCCTTAGATAATGGCATACCACCTAATAATTTAGATGCATTATGATACGTAGCTTCGTAACAAGTGGATTTGGTGGTATTTTTTCTCTGTTTAGCAGTACGATTGGTTTGCAAATCTTTATCAAAATGGATTTTGATTGATCCAACGTTTGTAGCACCCACGGGAGTCATACTGAAAAACCCATATTTCCATCGTCCTAATAATGCCACGCGTTCATTTAAACAAAATAATCCTTGTAATCGAGATTGGAAATACGGGGCCACTGAATATAATTCACCTACAAAATGTCGTCGTAGTTCAGATACCCAATTGGTTGGACTGTGAAATCGATGGTAATCACCAGGAGCTAGATAAATAACCGTGAAAAACAATTCTTTTTCTTCATCGGGAGTGAAATCGGGGGACAATAAATCGGCAAAACTAGCTAATGACATGGATTTCGGTGGCTTCCGGGTCGCATCGCCAGCATCAGTGACAGTTTCAGCACTAGTTTCTCCAAGCAAGTCATCCAATTTGTATGAAATACCATTCATTACCGCAAACTCTTCATCTCGTTCCATTATTTCACCCTGTCCGTGATGTTCAAAATCTACAACATGATGTGGAGCTTCATGATATGAAGACCCTCCTAATAATGCATCTAACCTATATGTAATACCTTTAACCTGTTCAACTTTTTGATCATTTATAACCCCCAAATGTAACACTGTTCCATCAGCTGGACTAACCAATGGTGCATCTTCAATTGGTCGTAAACCAGGTTTCAAATTTCTATAAAAAAATTCCCCCAAGTTTGCATATTTTGTCAAATCTTCTTGTTCAACTTCATCTAAATTGACACCAAACATGTAGGAATACAGTTTGAACCCCGGTTCTCTCATCCATACTGGCAATGTAATATCATTGAATTTGCCCCATAATCTTGACATGGCCTTTAATGGCAATGTACTATATGCCGCCACATGCCATGGCTGTGCCGGTTTCTTATTCTCTTCTTCGTCAGTCTCTTTTTTACTTTTTTTCAATGCAGCCCATAAAATCACCGAAACGGTTGGGAAAGTGATCCACCATCGTAAAAACCGGGTTGTTTGTTTTCTTTGTCTTTTGGACTGGCTTGAGATGTTGCGTCGTGGTGTTTGGGATTTAAGTTTTGGCAAATATTTTAACCCCTGTGAAGTTCTTCTAGCGACAAACGTCACTGGTCGTGATTGAGGAACCCAGCTTAACCCTCGTTTGAGTGAGTTGGTGTAGTAGTATAACGGGTTTCGTTGTGGGCGAGGGATCTTAGGAAACAGGTATTGTGGTTGAAATGGTTTCGTGGTGTGATATGACCGGATCGTGGGTTTAATGGATCGTGCCGTCTGCCCTGCTGTTCGTCTGAACGCATTGAGGTATGGTGGTGCGGGCATTTGAAACTAAATGTGTGCAAAGATGAAAAAAAAAAAAATTAAAAAATAAAAATAAGGGAGGAAAAAGTTGTATATATATTATTATTTTTTTTTTTTTTTTTTTTGTTTTGTGTCCACCTGCTATTGGAAATTTATATTTTGATCTGGAAATATTTTTGGGTTTTGCTTCAAGCTTTTATAGTTTTAAGCGAGCGAAAGACTTTCACAAGCTTAAAAAGAAAAAAACCGGTTGTAGCGCTAGTAGTGGAGAAATGCTTGCGCAAAACAACCACTTACATAAGTTTACGGCATTGCTTACATAATATGACGGGAAACGCTTACGTAAGATACGCGGTGTTGATAATTTATTATATTATTTTGGTGCCCCATAGACAAATTTTGTTGGCTTTTCTAATCTATTACGACAAAATCCAACATATTATTTTTTGATTTTTATACAAGGCACCGAGATAAAACAAAACAAAATGTTTATCGGCATTACAGGAGATATTTGTGCAGGTAAAAAGGAAATTGCTAGAATCTTAGAAGCACAAGGTTTTCAACGAATATATTTAACCAATTCTAAAGATGAAAGCTCCCACAGTGAATCTGATCATGGACGGGCGTTTAATAACGTTACTGATTTATTAGACTATACGACCAAAAACTGGCGACAAGATTTCGTCACTTGTAGTATCAGGAACAAAGATATTCTAACGGCATTAACTAAACGGCCGTTTTTTTTACATGTTAATGTGGAAGCCCCAATCAATTTACGATATCAACGGTATTGTGAACGTACGGATCCAATAACTTTGGAAGAATTTGTCAAATTATCCGATGATAAAATGTATACCGGTAATTTGGCAGGACTAGGATATTGGGCCAAAGTCACCATTGTAAATAAAACCCAATCGATACATAAACTTTCTGGCACCCTGGCCAAGATGAAATTAACTGATCCAACACGGTTGAGACCTAGTTGGGACGCATATTTTATGAGATTGGCAAATCTAGCAGCATTAAGGAGCAATTGCATGAAACGGCAAGTTGGATGTGTGTTAGTTCGTGATAAACGGGTCATTTCGACTGGCTATAATGGTACCCCGCGAGGTTTAACTAATTGTAATGAAGGCGGGTGTACTAGATGTAATAGTGGCAATTCTAGTGGGCAAGGTTTGGGGACTTGTTTATGTTTACACGCGGAGGAAAATGCATTGTTAGAAGCAGGACGGGAACGAATAGGAGCCAAAGCTACGATTTATTGCAACACTTGTCCGTGTTTAACTTGTAGCATAAAAATCGCACAATGTGGGATAAGTGAGGTGGTTTATTCTCAAAGTTATTCTATGGATACACAATCGGCACAGGTATTACAACAAGGTGGGGTCGTGCTCCGACAATATTCCCCACCAGATGAAATCATGATTTTGTAATAATAATATATATATGTATTTTTAGGTTTCCTTGTAAGAATATGGACCAGGTTTTTGTTCAACTTCAAACTTCATGGTGCCCTCTTCAATAACTTGATCATTAAAGCTAATACTTCCTTTAATAACGTCGCCTGGGGCAATTGGACCAACTCCCTTTGGTGTACCTGTTAAGATAATATCTCCTGGTTGTAGAGTCATGATACTACTCATGGTAGATAGAATTTGGGGGATTTTAAAAATCATCAAATTGGTAGAATCGAATTGTTTAGTCTCGCCATTAACTTCACATTTTAACACGGCATTATCTGGATCAGGCAATTGTTGTTTGGTGATAAATTTCGACATTGGTAAAAAAGTATCGAATCCTTTACCAATTGACCATGGTAATCCCTTTTTCTTGGCTTCATCTTGAACATTACGAGCTGTTAAATCTAATGCTAATGCATACCCATCAATAGCTTCTAAAGCTTGTTTCATGTCAAAAGTTTTGGCATCCAGGTTTTTCAATTCTTTACCCAAAATTATTGCCAATTCTAGTTCATAGTGTACTGTGGTTCCGGTTGGGGCCAAGATTGGTTCACCCTGGTGGACAATACTGCTAGTAGGTTTTAGGAAAAAAAATGGTTGTGATGGTTGTTTGTTGTTTAATTCTTTGATATGCTCTACATAATTCCGTCCAATACATAGCACTTTACGTGCTTGTTGTGCATATCGATACATATTTTTTCTCTATTATTGAATATAGAAAACAGCAAAACACTAAAAATAAATAGAATGATAGGATGAAAAGAACTGTGTAAAATATAACCTATGGAGAAGTGGGGAAAAAAAAAAGTTGTAAATATTTGAAGACCGATCCCCGATCGGAGCCGCGCCAGCACTCTCCCACTGGGGCGTGCGCATGTCCATGGATGCTCGGTCCCCTTTTTTCTCCGATCATCGGACATTCAGTCCCCTGAGTTTTATGAATTTTGGTAATTGTTCTGAAGAATTATATATATTAGATGTTAGTAAATAGAATGATAAATTTATAAACAGCTAAGGTACTACCTTAATTATTGATTAATGACTAATGTCATTTGACCAACATATTCTCCAGCACAAAACAACACTGACAATACACGATGTACTGAAAAAAAAAACAAAAACAATTTTACATGGATACAATGAATATTTTAAATGTTCTAACCACGTTCGCCTTTATCAATGAAAATTTACCCAAACTAATAACTCCATTGCATTTCATATTTTCTGCTTTTTTTGGCCCTTTTTTGACTCAACATTTTCGCCTTAATGGCCTTTTTGACCGCTTGTTTATTATTCTTCATATTCTTAGCAAACAATTTATTACCCATTCCACATTTTTCCCCATCTCGTTTCTTCATCGAGAACCAATATCCTTGCCTGTTATTATTATTATTATTATTATCAGCCACCTTCCCATGTCCATTGAGCACTTTATCAATCATGGATTGCACACTTGTTCGAGCATTTTTTAAACAATTAGTATCATACACCCCTTTTGCATTCTTACGCGCCTTGGCCAAAGGGTCCTCACTAACCATATATTTAGCATGATCAAAAAATTTACCTGCATTCTTCTTTGCCGCTTGAACTACTTCTGATTTATAAACCTCGCGTCCAGTTTTTTTTGCCATATCATAAACAACTCCATATTTCACATGGGCAAATTGATAAACATCTTTTGCAGCGTCTTTAACATCCCCCATAGCTTCACTTTCATCAAATTTATTCTTGGATTGGGTATAAAGAACCTGTGCATGTTTTTGGGCTTTTGAAATCGATTGGGGTTTATGCAGTTCCCCCAAAAGCTGTCCAATATGTTGCTTCATGTAATTGAACCAATTATAAAGAACATCAGATACCAAAACAACCCCTTGTTCCACAACATCAAGAACATGTCTGAAAAGTGCGATTTCATTTTGTAAATAGTTGGACCGCTCGAGTTCTAGCCCACGATCTGGTATTTCATACTTGAAATCATGTTCATTATTTAAATAATCCTTGTTGCCATTATTATTCTTATCATTATCGTCAATTTTTTCATTTTCAAAATTTTCAATCTTTGATTTAACAATTGATGGAGACTTTGTTTCAAAAACCTCTTTGCCAACTACACTTTGAGGTTGAAAGTTTTTTTGTTGATCAACCACAGCTACACTACTCTTTGATTGTCCAACAAAGGCAGCATAAAACAAATTAAATAGCATGAAAACACAAAGAAACAGAACAAGATATTTCATGGTCAGTGACAAAATCCCAGAGTCACACACTCTAAACCGATGCCCACAATCACAAATTGACGATTCCAACACTTTTGGTTCCAATTTTTCAAATTCAGTCTCATTCAATGCAAACCTAATTCCAAACCGTGACTTTAAAATGGACCCGTCAGTTGCACAAACTTTCCCATCATAGAATGAATTACAAATCCCAAATACTGGAATATTTTTAAACTCCTTGGCCATCCATGTAAGCGACGAATCCCTTGAATAATGGTAATATGCAAAAACTGCAATTTTTTTATCTCTTAATGAATTAAATGGCACTAGTTTCCCACACTGATTCTGTTCGTTACATTTATAAATTGACAATACTCCCTTCTTTTTTTCAGCATAATAATAATTCACCTGCCCCATGGAAATCTTGCGTCCAACTTGACGAGTTAGTTGTAGTGCTCTACGATAATCAGCACCAACTGCTATCAAATTAATACCTTCATCATGTTTCTGTGGATTTGAACTGTGACAATAAACATAATTATTATTATTATTTTTTGAACAACGTTGGGTTGTTGTTTTTTCTTTGTATTTCTTCATAGCACCATCAATGTTAAGCGCCCTTTCTAGATTATTATTATTTTCCTTTTCCAGTACAAATGAATCTCCAGATGGCATAACTAACGTGGAACTGGAATTAGCTACTTGGGATAAATCATGATTAGATAAAATACTAGTAATCTCATTATCAATTTGCTCCAAAGTATTATCAACCTCAGGGGTTGGTGGTGAATCATCTGTACTACCACCTCCAGTAGTATCGGAATGGTTCACCACATCATAATCTTCCAATCTTCCTTCGTCTTCTGTTTCGTGTGCATAATATTCCTCGTCTTGGCTACTAAAGTCACTCAAAGCATCCATAGGTGTTTCAAGGCCTTCATCTTCACTTGGGTTACTAACCACATCGTAGCCGTAATCGGTTGTGGCTTCACTATCAGAACTGTCGTAAGCCATAACCAATATTAAAATAAATAGATAGTAAAATGATTTCAACTAGACCAAATAACAAAATATAAACTTGTCGTGTTGTTTAAATTTTTTTTTAATAGACGATGGACGATTTTTTTGCTATTATTTCTGAAGCGGCTTTTTAAAACTTGGTTCTATTGGATGTTTTTTGACTATTGTGTATATATTACTGTATGTATATTGCTGATTTTGCTTAACGACGAACCAAATAACAAAATGTGTTTTATGATTACTGTAATAAAAAAATGATTTCAAATAAATTAATAAAAAAAAAAGTGCAAGTTATAAAGAAAGAAACAAAGTTGATATTGTAAAACTCCTTGTGAAGTAAGTGTATTATTTTATTATATTAGTGGCAACATTTCTGTTGAAAGCGTATTAAATAAACTGATAGTAAACAAGCTCTTTATCGCACGGGTTTGGGATTTGTTTTTTTTTTTTAATTTAGCTCCTCATTTCAACTGACAATAGCGCGAGCGCGTGCTGCCTGCAGCCAGGCCGGCAGGCAGACTGTCCCGCCTTTCACCGCCACCAAGGCTTTGTTGGCCCGACGGCTTAAAAGCTCCGTTATTTTGAGTTTTGTTTTTTTTGAACTAGCAGGCAAACTTCAAATAACTTCAACTATCAACTAGACTCAACAAGTTATTATAAAGCAGAATGAAATCAATCAATCCATTGAGCAAAATTTTGAAATAAAGTTTTGGTGTTGTTTTTAAAAGGTATCGTTAATTACGGTAAAATAACAATAGTTGCTTCTCTTTTAAATTAAAATTGAAACCAGCTAACTAGCTTATATGCTAACCTTATATATATATATATATATTGACACTGTCAGTATTTGGGGATGGATGAATGGTTTGCGTGTACAGGTAGTTATTACAGAACAAACACAAACTGAAAGCTTTAGTTACGAGTTGATGTGATACACATTTTTTTGTTTTGCAAAACGTTTGATGTGGATGATAAAAAAAAAAAAGGTTTTGAGTACTAATAATGAGTTAGTTCTATCAAAGGATCATAAATTTTATCTGGATTTGGTTACTTATCTGTGTGATTATCCCATTTAATATTCGTATATCTGTATTATAAGGATGGCTCTATCGTGATGTATCTTTAAGCTATTATGCATTGATTCATGCATATTTAAAGGTCTACATGTGCAGGCACGTTCGCATATAAAGGGGTGGGGGTGGGGGGGGAGGAAAAAGCCATGTGTGCATGCACATGAACAAAAATTGACTATCAAACATCGATCAACTACACAGTATTGTTTGAGCCTATAGTTTCAACTTCCACCTGGTATGACCGTACTGATTAGATTTACTACTAGTCTAATATTTGCGTTGATATTGTAGTTTTAGATGGGGGATTTTACGCATTTATATTATGAATAGTGACTAAAATTTTTAGATAAAGTCATCCTCACCAATGTATTAAAAGTTATATTCTAAATAATAGCTACAGCTAGTAGTTATAGTATAAATTAAGGTTAAGGTAGGTGTTGATTGTATACTTGCAATTATGATACATTTTTGCTCCGAATCTAAATTCAATATGAATTATACATATAACTTATACCCTCATCTGAAAGAAAAAAAAAAAAAAAAAAATTGTTGTGCTAGTAAAGTCCTAGAAATCTGTATAAAGAAAAAAATTTAACTCCATATATATATAGCCAAAAGGTATGTTTAAATGTCTTTTTTTTTTTTTTTTTTAATATTGAACCCTTAAATACATGTGTATAGAAAGTAGCTACCAAAAACATTATATAAGCATAATTAACAAAGATATCGTACGCGTTTTTACCAACCAGTAACTAATTAAGGCGATATATACATCGTATTATGATGATAACCTATAAAAGCATCTGCAATCTTTATGCATACAATTTAGTATCATTTGATTTATATTTGGTAGTAACATTACTGATACCAAAAGCATGGATCAAATCTCCGTTTATATTAACTGTGGCTTAATACAATAGGTCAAATACGCATTCTGGTACAGCTCAACATATAGATAGTAGACCGATCGGTCACCTTCCTGCCCGGCCAGCATATATGCACCTGCATATATGTACCAAGGTATATGCATGGGGTCAAGTGCATAAGTATTACTACTTACCCCAGATCGTCAATGAGCATGCTAGCACTGTATATATCAGATATATATATCTGATCGATGCTAAGCAATTCGTTTGTATTCACTAATTATTCTCAAATCCTTCAGCATGTACACCGTTGGCTATATTGTCTGCAGTAATTTAAAAAAAGAGAGCTTATAATGTAATGCTTCATCAATGAGCTGAGTTCATTCTTGGGTACCAAGTACCGTATAACCGTATGTTGTAGTCTAAGATCCGGTTTTCTTTTTAAAATTTATTAATAAACAAATATATCGATCGTGACTGAATTCCAAAACAACGGTTACCTTGTTTATTATGCTTATATCAGCTCCATCATGACCAAAACCCCAGCGAGAGAAACAATTATGGCAAAGTTGGATTGTTTTTTGAAAATGTTTCTAGCGTACTCATTCATCTTTAATCTTTCTTGTATAAGCTTAATCTCCTACTTCATCAAAAACATTGAGTCTCAGTGATACAGGTTTTTACCGTCAACTGTTTTTTGCTTTACATTACGCCCGGGTTTCTAGCCTTTTTTTTTTCTTTCCCAATTGTCTCATATTGCAAAAGGATTGACGTAAGCGCGCGTGTATTTTTGGGTCCAGCTCCGGGCTGCCGATTACGCTGTGAAAAAAAAATGGGTTTTTAATATCACCAGTTACCCGCCCCAAAATCAGCAAGTGGCTTGAACAGATATAATGCCTGCTTTACTGGACTTTTTGACTTCTTCAGTTTCTATTCATTAAAATAAAACAAATCGCAATAAGAAATTATTAATGCTAAGGGGGGCCTAAGAGGGTTATTCAGGCGTACGTAGCAGCTTAGGGTTCCAGTGTTTTTTTTTTAAGCTTTTTTTTTCTCTCTCTCAAATCAACATTTAATAACACCGGCAGTGTGATATATAAGAATATAATAGAAAAAGTATATAAAATTCGATATATCCGCTATTTTTAATTATTATTATAATTTTTTTTCTTGCTCAAAAATAAATTTAGTCACAACATTTTCTTTCTGACCTCTCCCCTTTTTTTATTTTTATTTTTATTTTTATTTTTAGTTTTTCAACTCTCGGAATAACCAAAAATTTAGACTTAAAAAAAAAGAGTTTATTATCTTATTGCTTAGAAACTTAATTCAATTAGTTTGATATTACGATAAAAATTCTTCTTTTTTATTAACTCATATATCTCTTTCAGTTCTTTTTTTTTTTTTTTGTTTGTTTTTTAACTCATTCCTATTTCAAACACGACCACAAAAACAAAAACAAAAAATGGAAGTCAAAAATCCTTGGGGATTTCATCATAAAAGAACATCGTCGACAGAAATGGATCCTTTTGCTAGTCCAGAAGTTTACTATGGAGAAGACACCAGGCTATCAAAACATGGCGCCAAACTTGCCCGAGCAAGAACAATGAGTTTAGCAACTCCCGGTGATTATAGAGGACCAGTGAATCAAAGTGCTCCAAAACGAAGAGGCTCTCAAGACGCAAGACTGGGGCCGCAACGATTTTTAATCAATGTAGACTCAACTTTAGATCGGTTATTAAAATCCGAAGATACCGATCGGAATTTTCAAATTACTATTGAAGATGAAGGGCCAAAAGTTATAGAATTAGGGACTGCAAATTCAAACGGGTTTAAGAAATTTGAAATCAGAGGAACTTATCAGTTATCTAATCTATTACAAGAATTAACTTTGGCTAAAAAATTTGGTAGAAAGAATATCTTATTGGATGAACAACGATTAGATGAAAACCCGGTAGCTAGGTTGTCACGGCTTATTAGTAAAGAATTTTGGAATTCATTAACTCGAAGAATTGACAAAGATAATATTGGTAAGATTGCTGCCGATCCAAAATTCGCCGGCTTACCTCGGATTTATGTACCATATGATGAAGAAGGACAATATCAATATTATAAAACTATTTCCAAAGAAAACCCTGATTTGAAGCTACAAGTTGAATATTTACCTAAAGATATCACTCCAGATTATGTGATGTCAATTAATGGCAAACCGGGGTTGTTGGCGTTAGCGATGGATAAAACTCGAGATGAAAATGGTAACCATACTCTACGTGGTGTTCCATACGTTGTCCCAGGTGGTAGATTTAATGAATTATATGGTTGGGATAGTTATATGGAATCTTTGGGCTTATTGGTAGACGGCCGAGTGGATTTAGCCAAAGGTATGGTACGAAACTTTTGTTTTGAAATTGATCACTATGGTAAAATTTTGAACGCAAATCGATCCTATTATTTATGTCGATCACAACCGCCATTTTTAACTGACATGGCACTACGAGTTTATGATAAAATCAAGCATACTGAAGGAGCCACGGAATTTTTACAAACCGCTATTCGATCTGCTATTAAAGAATATTATACTGTTTGGATGTGTAAACCACGGTTAGATGAACGAACTGGATTATCACGATATCGGCCAGATGGGAAAGGTATTCCTCCAGAAACTGAAGCTACACATTTTGTTCATTTATTAACCCCTTATGCCAAAAAACATAACCTTTCATTTCATGAATTTCAAGAAAAATTCAATAGTGGAGAAATTGTGGAACCTGAATTGGAAGAATATTTCATGCATGATCGAGGTGTTCGCGAATCTGGACACGATACTTCATACCGGTTAGAAGGACGGTGTGGTGATTTGGCAACGGTGGATTTGAATAGTTTGTTGTACAAGTACGAATTTGACATTTCGTATGTTATTCGAACAAAGTTTAATGATCAACTACGAATGCAAGATGGGTCTATTCAAACCTCAGCAAAATGGGATCGAAAATATAAAAAACGAAAAGCTTTGATTGATAAATACTTGTGGAATGAAAAGCTAGGTATGTATTTTGATTATGATACTAAGCAACGAGAACAATCAAACTATGAATCATGTACTACATTCTGGCCAATGTGGGCCGGTGTAGCATCCCCAAAACAAGCCGCAAAATTGATGGAAGTCGCATTGCCTAAATTTGAAATGAACGGTGGGTTAGTTGCAGGTACAGAAGAAAGCCGAGGTACTATTGGATTGAAAAGACCAAATCGTCAATGGGATTATCCATATGGATGGGCTCCGCAACAAATGCTAGCATGGACGGGGTTTACCCGATATGGTTATATGGATGAAGCTGAAAGAGTATGTTATCGGTGGTTGTTTATGATTACTAAAGCATTTGCTGATTATAACGGGGTGGTTGTTGAAAAATATGATGTTACTCGATCTCATGATCCTCATCGAGTTGATGCGGAGTATGGTAACCAGGGCTTGTCTTTTAAAGGCGTTGCTACTGAAGGGTTTGGCTGGGTTAATGCTTCTTATAGTTATGGGTTGACATTGTTAACTAGTGAAGCTCGACGTGTTTTGGGTACTTTGACTCCACCGGACGTATATTTTGATGCCTTAAAAAAGAAGCACGGCCTAGTTATTGATTCCGATTCAGACGAAGATGAGTATCAATAAATTATTAATATTGTTTTTTTGATATTTCTTTTTTAAAATAGATTATTTATAGCTTTTTATTTTTTTATTTTTTGTTTTTTTTTTTTTACTTTCTTTTAATATTTTACTCGTTTAGGATCTAATCTACCAACGTCATGATGTAGTTCTGCGACTCTATTCCCCAAACTCATAAACAATCGATATTCTTCTTGTAACGTTTGTGTAATATTGTTGACATTAGTAGATTGTTCTAATGCATCTTTTTCGGTACTATCAACCGCACGTTCCACTTCCGCCATTGACTCGGCATATTCTTCAAGTTTAACTTCAAACTCACCAATTTTTCGTTGAAAATACGGACCTAATGCATCACCAGTCATTCTATTGACCCCGTAAACACTGCTGCCAAATGAGGGGTTCCTCAAGTTGCCTAGTAATTCTACACATGTCTCTGCATCGCTTGCCGCAGTATCAGATGCTTTTTTCAAATTAACCAACACTTGATCATCATATTTCAATGCTTCAATTGCAGTAGTAAACTTTCTACTCAACAGTTCAGCATCTCTTGGAATAGACTGGATCAATTCTTCTTGTGACGGTTTTCGGTTCTTTAATTCTTCTGCTATTCTACCTTGTGAGGAAATATAATCATCTAATTGTTCTAATTCTTTTTGGAAATGTTCTGGTAGATCTGATGGACGTGTTAGTGGGGTAATTTGTAATTGTTGCTGTTGTTGTTGTTGCTGTAATTGTGGCTGTTGTTGTTGTTGTTGCAGTTGCGGCTGCTGGAGCTGTTGTTGATTATTTTGTCCAAAGCCAAATGTACTGGTAGGATTGGTGGCAGGCCTTGCACCGAATAATCCACCACCACCACCACCAGTGCCTGTATTAATATTCGCAGGGTTGCCAAGTAACCCACCACCAGTGCCTGTATTAGCGGTGTTTGTATTACCAAATAATCCACCACCACCACCAACACCAGTATTCGGTCCAAAAGTATTACCAGCAGGTTTGGCACCAAATAGTCCACCGCCAGCATTATTACTAGTTGCGCCACCACCAAATGTTCCGCCACCACTGGTATTCGTATTAGTATTTCCAAACATCCCTCCACCAGGATTGGCATTGTTAGTACCGCCGCCAAATAACCCCCCACCAGTGTTGGTATTAGTAGCTGGCGTGCTGCCGAATTGACCAGTAGGCCCGGCCGGTTTGGCTCCTCCAAACAAACCACCACCTCCACTGGTATTGGTATTTGATCCGAATCCACCACTTCCAAAGCCCGGATTACTACTGTTATTATTAGTATTTGTTCCGAACCCACCACTTCCAAAACCTCCCGTTGGGTTACTACCAAACCCTCCTGCTGTATTAGTATTACTACCAAAACCTCCTGTGGTATTAGGATTACTACCAAATCCTCCTGCTGTATTAGGATTACTACCAAATCCTCCTGTGGTATTAGTATTACCACCAAACCCTCCTGTTGTATTAGTATTACCACCAAACCCTCCCAATGCATTAGTATTACCACCAAACCCTCCTGGTGCATTGGTATTACTACCAAAACCTCCCCCCGTGTTACTACCAAATCCACCAGATGTATTGCTGCCAAATCCTGCCGCAGGTTTATTTTGTCCAAACCCTCCACCACCACCAGTATTAGATCCAAATCCACCACTATTGGTACTTGATCCAAACGCGGGGTTGCTATTAGATCCAAAGCCACCAGCACCGCCAGTATTAGATCCAAATCCACCACTATTAGTATTTGGTCCAACGCCACCACCACCAGTATTAGACCCAAACCCACCCCCAGATCCAAATCCACCGCTGCTATTAGATCCAAACGCATTGGCTGGTTTATTTTGCCCAAGCATTCCACCACCACTATTGCTATTGGACCCGAAACCAAACCCGGTATTATTATTATTATTACTAGTACCACCAAACATCTCTAAATTTGATTAGACAAAATTCCAGCTGGTAGCGTCTAACTGTACAATAATCTACTATTGAAAATAAACGCGATCAAAAAAGCACGCAGTTTTTGTAGAAATTTTCGGTTGGGAGATTGTAATTTTTCAAAAACAAGTATATTACATGCATTACAACAGCCGCGTAATAAAGTGAAATAAACGCTTGCAAACCGTAACCTCCCAACTTGGTAGTAAAAAAAAAAACATCTCTACACGATCAACATTTTTTGATCTCATCATTAGACTTGTTACACAGAAAACATCTAAAAATCTGATCTAAACCTAGCGAATCAAATGGGGATTCCTAAATTTTTCAGATACGTTTCCGAACGATGGCCATTGATTTCTCAATTAGTCAATGAGTCGCAAGTACCGGAATTCGATAATTTATATCTTGATATGAACTCGATTTTGCGTATGTTTCTTAAAAAAAAAAAAAAAAAAATACACTAACCGAGATAGATACTTGTACACACAACAATGCTGGCGCAACTCATAACCTGACCGAAGAACAAATGTTTGTCAACATTTTCAACTACATTGAACATTTATTCTCCTTAATTAAACCCCAAAAAGTGTTTTATATGGCAATTGATGGGGTGGCGCCACGAGCTAAGATGAATCAGCAACGAGCGAGACGGTTTACTACTGCGTTAAATATGGAAAATGAGCGTAAAAAAGCATTGAGTGAGGGGCTAGTTTTACCCGAAGATCCATTTGACTCGAATAGTATCACCCCAGGTACTGAATTTATGGCGCGATTAACCAAACAGTTAAAATATTTCATCAACAAAAAAGTTAGTGAAGATGCAAGTTGGCAAGGAATTGAGATTGTTTTAAGTGGTCATGAAGTTCCTGGTGAAGGTGAACATAAAATTATGAATTATATTCGTGTGGCTAGAGCTAAACCTGATTATGATTCCAATCTACGTCACTGCTTATATGGATTGGATGCAGATTTGATCATGCTGGGGTTGCTAAGTCATGATCCTCATTTTGCGTTGTTGCGAGAAGAAGTTACTTTTGGTAGAAGCTCCAAAAAGGCTAAAGAATTGACTGAACAGCGGTTCTTTTTGTTACAATTGTCGTTGGTGAGAGAATATTTGGAATTGGAATATGAAGACTTGAAAGGAGAATTGTCATTTGATTTTGATTTTGAACGGATTTTGGATGACTTTATTTTGATTAATTATTTTATTGGTAACGATTTCTTGCCAGAATTGCCATCTTTGTTAATTAATACTGGTGCACTACCAATTTTAATGAATGCCTATAAACGAACATTGAAAAAAATTGATGGCTACTTAACATATAATGGTGAAATTAATCTAGAGCGATTAGGCGCCTGGCTGGATGAAATTTCAATCTATGAATTGGAAAATTTCGAGAAACAGGCAGTTGATGTTGAATGGATGAATGAAGAACTAGAAGATGTTGGTATCAACCCGAATGATTCAAATTATACAATGTCAATTAAAGAAAAAGATTTGTTGAAATTTTTAAAACCGTTTGTTATGACTGTTAACGATGAAGGGAAATCACAAGATTTGGAAAACCCATCCTATTTGGCATTACCTGCTTGGTTTGATGAGGAGCAAATGCCGTTTTTAAACCATTTGTGTTCCAAAACTTATACTCGATTAATCCACAAAGATGGTCAAGCTGGAATTGTTTTGGACGTTGATGGGTTACCAGATAATGAAGATGATGAGGAAGCTGATGATCGAATGATGCGATTGGGTAAAGTTTTCAAACAATTTGAAAAGGCACCGGTTGAAAAAGAAAAAGATACCAAACATAAAAAGGAGGTATACAACAGTCGATTCAATCAATGGAAAGAAAAATATTATAAAGAGAAATTCGACGTCACTCCAAAAGAAAAAGAAGGTGAAGAAACTATTAGAGATGTCGCATTCAACTATTTGGAAGGTTTACAATGGGTTTTGTATTACTATTACACTGGCTGTGCTTCGTGGGGGTGGTTTTTCAGATACCACTATGCACCATGTATTAGTGATATTAAAAAAGTATTAAACAAGCCAATTAAATTTGATTTGGGGTCTCCATATCGTCCGTTTGAACAATTGATGGGGGTTTTACCAGAACGGTCAAGGAAATTGGTCCCTCAACCATATTGGCCTTTAATGGGGGATGAATTATCCCCAATCAAGGATTTTTATCCACGTGATTTTGCACTTGATTTGAACGGTAAAAAGAATGAATGGGAAGCGGTGGTGAAGATTCCATTTGTTGATCAAAAAAGGTTATTGGATGCTTTAAACTCTAAAGAACATTTTCTGACAAGTGAAGAGAAGAATAGAAACACTTTTGGTAAAGAAATCAAATTTTTGTTCAATCCTCAGACTGATTTTGTGTATCCAAGCTCATTGCATGGTGCATTTTCGGATCTGGAACATTGTCATTGTATTGAAATTGAATTAGAAAAATCCAGTGCTCCTAAAAAATTAAAAATTGGCTTGATGGAAAATGCAAAATTAGGTCGTGAAGCGTTGGCCGGGTTCCCAAGCTTAAAAACTATCCCCTTCGAGGCAAGTTTGCAAGAAAAAGCAGGGGTTATGGTATTCCAACAAGAATCCAGAAATGAATCAATGGTTTTGAATTTAGAAAATATTTATGCTGATGAAACGTCCAATTCTTTGGCAGAAAAGTTAATTGATGAAACTGTGTTTATTGGATGGCCATATTTGATTGAAGCCAAAGTTGTTGCTATTAGTGATGAAATTTTGAGATATGAAAAATCACACGGCGCACTTGTTACCAACCCCCATGAATCAAAATTATTAAATCAATTACCAAAAAATTTGAAACGAATTGAGGAATCATATAAAAAGAAGGGTGTTCAAATTGGTAAGGTGCAATACTTGGTTCATGTTCAAAAAATTAAAGGTTTAAAACGAACTGAGAAAGGTTCCTACGTTAAAGAATTTGGAAATGAAAATGACGGGGAAGATGAATTTGCTCTTCAAACTTTGGTTGAAGAAGTGGTCAATGAAGATGAACGGTTCAAAGAACGAGATGCATTACCGATTGAAGAGGAATATCCTGTCGATTCAAAGGCAGTTTATTTAGGGCCAGACGGGTTTGGGTTGCCGGTTAAAGTGTTGGACCATGTAAATGGTGATAAATTGCAGATTGAAGTCACCCCACGAGATCGGCCTGAACCAATTATTGGTACTCGAGCTGCACAAAATGAAATTCGAAGTATTAGATACTTCCCATCTTTCGATGTTTCAAAGTGGTTAAATTTACATCCATTACTGTTGTCCAAAATTACATCCAAATACTTAGTATCTGCTGGTGATAAGAAATATGATGTTGGGTTGTGTTTAAAATTTGATGCAAGACGAACCAAAGTTTTGGGGTACTCCAAAAAGGGTCAACGAGGTTGGGATTTTAGTGAGAAAGCCATGAAATTGATTGAATCATATCGAAATGAATTTCCAAATTTATTCGCTACTTTAACTCAGAATGTTAAAGATTCTAGTATTTTAAATATGTGTAAATTATGGAACATTGAACAATCAGAAGCTAAAGTTGAACTTGACAAGATTCGTGCTTGGATCAAGAAGCACACTATTGAAAGTGATGATTTTGAACAAGTCAGTTTGGAATCAGAAGGGTTGAGCAGTACAACTATTAAATTTGTTGAGAAAAACATTATTGAATATTTCCAAAAAGAAGGTACACCAGCACCACCAAAGGTTCATAATAATGTTCCAAGACAGGTGTTATTAGCACCTACTCATGCTTACCATCAATTACGATCTCAAAAGTTTAATTTAGGTGATCGAGTTGTTAATGCATTGAACTTTGGTAAAGTGCAATTATTCGACCGTGGTACTGTTGTGGCTATCAACAGTCAAACTACAAAAGTTACTTTGGATGTTTTGTTTGACAATGAATTCAATGCTGGGACTACATTAAATGGTAGTTGTACTACTAAACGTGGGTTAACTGTTGATGCTGGGTCAGTGGTTAATTTGACTTACCAGCAATTAGTTTATCAAACCAAAAAACAACGTGAGCGATTGCAACAACAGCGTCAGCAGCAGCAGCAGCAGCAACAACCAGGTCTGCAACAAAACCGACGGTTTAATGCTAACCAAACTGCTCAAAATCCATGGAAACCTAAGAAACAACAGCAACCATCGCAACCACAACAAGGAAAGGTCAAAATTTTAAAGAATGAAACCAAGCAGCCTGACGTTGATACCGAACAAGCCTCAAAAGATATTTTATCAATGTTGAACAAATCGGAAAAACAGTCCAAACCAAAGAAAAAAATGAGTAATAATGAAGCATTGGATAGTATCACTGGTTCCAAAAAATCAGTACAATCTCAACGGAACTTGATGGGTGCAGTGTTTAACCAATACAATCCACAAATGCCTCATCCGCCACCACCACCACCGCCATCAATGATGTTCCCGCCTCCTCCACCATTTGGTATGCCTCCTCCGCCACCTCCAGATGCTATGGGTGCATACCCTCCAGTTCCTTTCTTCCCTCCGCCTCCAACTGCTCAACAACAACAACAACCACCACAGCTCAGTGCAGGACAGAATGGGGGATCTGGGAATGATAGAGATGACGAGACTTCAGCTGCTTTGATGGCTCAACTAAATATTGGTGGGAATAATAGTAGCAACGACGGTGAAGGTAGAGGCAGAGGCGGTCACCGAGGTAGAAGCAGAGGACGAGGAAGAGGAAGAGGTAATGGACGAGGTGGTTTTAGAGGAAGAGGAAGAGGTAAGGACAGTGCAAGTGGAAATGCAAACGAGAGTTAAAGAAATTGAATGAATTTTTGATAGACTATGAGGGATGTTCATGTTTATTTATTTATTCCATGTTTGTAAAGTTTTTTTGTTAGAGGATGTGTATTATGTTGTAATTTATTATTTCTTATCTATTATTATTATTATTATTATTATTATCGTAAATTTACCAAGCATTCAACAAATATAAAAATAAAAAGAAAACGTTGGCCAGAGGCAGCACGCGCACGCAATTTTTTTTTTGACGGGTAATTTTTCTCTCCGCCGCACAATTGGGTACACTATCGTGAAACTTTCCAGCATGATAAGGCATCCACACTACTGATGATACCCCAACGTCAAAACCTCAGAACTAAAAAATAAGCAAAAAGAAAAGCTAAGGTCGCGCCCGGAGTCGAACCGGGGTTCCCAGAAGATTTTTGAGATTAATATTCGTCACTAATTGGTCAAAATCTGATGTGATAACCGTTACACCACGCAACCGCTTGAATTCTTGCGGTGTAAAGCTCTTGCCGTATAAGACTCCTGCCGCTTTAATTAAGTAAGGAGATTTCACATTAACCACTAAATGCCTACGCCAACTGCCGGAGGATCTGCAAATCAGTCGAGAAAGTTGGGCCAAAGTCATTGGATGTTGCGAGTTTGATGTACTACCTCGAAATCCAACCACGTTGCAAGAGCACCATATAAGAGAAATGAAAAAGCTGAAATTTTGCCGCCTCAATGGGGGTTTTTTTGACAAGCTATATGACCCAGCTATGGTCCATAAATTTCTTTGGGTCCTCAAAAACCGCTATCCACTTGAGGACCATAATTAACCTAATCTTGTTTGTCGTGCCAGTTTCAAAAAGCTTTGGAATCGTCAGCATGCTGGTGAGTACGGCCCAGCTGAAGCTGGCTGGGGCTCAAGTTCTTTCCGTGCTGCAGTCCCTGCTGACACAGTTAATGCACTATGGGTTAAGCTCAATAAAGCCAGGGCAGCGGAACCTAATGCTACCGAATTATTTCAATTGTTTCTTCTGCACAGATGGAAGGTATATGGATTTATGTTTTCCAAACCCAATGATCAGTATACTGCGGTATACCGAGAACCGAGTTGTGCTCTCTGTCGTGAAGAAGATGATGGTATGAGCCACGTTCTATGCTGTCGGGTGATAAAGT